>PVHP010000321.1:6419-151310 GCA_004024765.1 Zapus hudsonius | reverse complement strand
TTGTGCTCCAACACTGAGTGCCATCCTCTGTAACTAGTGGCCACTTGGTTCGCCCTGTGTCTCTAGCTGCTTGAGGATGAGAGAAAGACCCTTATGGCTGCTGTAGACAGGAGCCTGTGGAAAATGACCCGCTGAGGGTGAGAAAGAGCACATAGGACAGAGTGGAGACTCAAGTGCTCTAAAGACAAAGGCTGGAGGCACTTGAGCAGGAAGGGAAGAGAAGAGGGGGGCCCATGACAGGACTGGAGGGCAGAGGTTGGCAGGAGAGACTGGCAAGGGCAGGAAGTTGGAGTTTTAAAATTTGAACTGTGTTTCTACCCTCTGCCTCAGTTGTTAACAGTTTTTAGTAAAATTCTTACAAGTTAGCAATGTTTAGAGGGAAGGATGAAGGAAGGGTGCATGCGTGTTATCCTGGCACTTGGGATGCTGGGGCAGGCCAACAGAGAGTCTGAGACCATCCCAGGCTACATAGTGAGAGTCTGTCTCAAAAAATAACCAGAACCAAACCAGCCAACCAATCAAACAAACAGAAACCTGGTGACAGGCCTTTCAGATCTTGAAGAAGGTGTGTGAGGGGGTGTCACCATTTTTATATGAAGACTAAGAGACTGACCCTAAAAGCCTGAAAGGGATCAAGAGAGCATTGAGGCATGTGAGAATTAAATTAGATGAGGTACTTAATTAAAACTTATAGCCCCAGGCCCATACACAGGAAACTCAGGAATTGGGAAGCAACTATTTTTTTAAATTATGATATTTTGTTTTATAGATAGCAAGATATAAAATAATCTCATCAGGGAAGAAACACACACCTACAGGACTAGCTAAAGCTTAAATCTTCCCTTGGCACCAAGTTTCCTTAATGGGGACATGTAGCTGCTGGTGACACTGTGCTTCCTGACTTCCTCAAGCTGAGTGGCTTCCTCTGACACTCATGTTCCTATTATAAGATTCTGCCTCCTCAGAGGCCCAAAAGCAACGATATCTGTTGCCACTGTGGCTATGCATACTTTACAAAAATATTTTATTTCTTTTTTTTCAAGGGGAGAGAGAGAAAGAGAGAATCTGGATGTGCCAGGGCCTCCAGCCACTGCAAATGAACTCCAGATGCTTGCACCACCTTGTGCATCTGGTTTTATGTGGGTACTGGGGAATAGGGCCCAAGTTGTTAGCATTTTAGGTGAGCGTCTTAACTGCTGAGCCATTTCTCCAGCTCATTAATTTTTATTTATTTATTCTTTGGTTTTGAGAGTTTTATATAACCCAGGCTGGCCTTGAATTCCGGATCCTCCTGCCTCACCTCCCAAGTACTGAGATTACAGGCTGGTTTATGGCTGGTAATTCTACTGGACTCAGAAGCAACACTCCAAAGTGAACCTCTTACTTTTTTGTCACAACATATATTTTATATAGTAACAGAAAATTAACACACTGATCATATCTGGAAATGTCCATTTAAAAATTATCATTGTCTCTGGGCATGGTGTCTCATATGTGTAAGCTCAGTACTTGGGAGGAGGAGCAGCCTAGGCACATCGTGAAGTCCTATCTCAAAAATAACCTAAACCAAACCAACCAAACAAACAAACAGCAAACAGAAACCCAGTTCATTTCTTGGGGATCTTGGGCGTGTGGAGGGGTATCACCATTTTTATCTGAAATGCTAAGAGACTGACCCTCTAAGTCTGAGAGCAATCCAGAAAGACAGACGGAGAGAAAGACAGACAGACAGACACACACACACAGGGACAGAGACAGAGAGACAGAAAAAGACAGAGACAGAGAGAGACAGAGACAGAGAGAGACAGAGAGGTGGGGGATCATTCTAGGCTACACAGGGAGTTCAAGGCTAGCTTGGGCTACATGAGATCTTGTCTTTTTGTTTTATTTATTTATTTATTTATTTATTTATTTATTTATTTATTTATTTATTTATTTATTTATTTGAGGCAGGTCTCATGTAGTCCAAGCTGGCCCTGAACTCACTATATTGTAGAAGCTGGCCTTGAATTCATGATCCTTCTACCCCCACTTCCTAAGTGCTGGGATCACAGGTTCTCCACCATGCTTGGCTATTACCACCTTCTCCTCTTCCTCCTTCTCCCCCCTTCTCCTTCTCCTTCTCCATCTTCTTCTTCTTTTGGTCACAGAGTCTTGCTATGTAGTTCCGGCTGGCCTGGAAGGGCTATGCAGACAAGGCTTGGATTTGCTGCACTCCTTCTGCTCCAGCCTCCCGAGTGTTGGGATTACATACCTGTGCATTGTTCCTGGTGTATCATTTTTAATGTATTGCCCTTTATCCAATGCTCCCAGAGTGCCTTCTGTCTGTCTCTACTCATCTGTCTCTGAGTGCCAATCTTGGATTAGTGTTTTTCTACTTAGATGTAGAAATCTGGCTGATTTTTCACATGCTCATTACAGAAATAGAATTGTTAATTTTCGGTTGCATCATGTATTCTGTTTTCTCCCTTTCACTGGCAATGGTTTGAGTTGGAAATCAAATGGACACTTCTCCTTTCATCTCTCATGTTTTATACACGCTACTAACTCCATGTCTGTTGGTTTCTGCTGCAGGTGTTAATTCTGTTGGGTGCCAAAAACAATACTCCAAATTACAGAGCTCCAACATGCTGAGCACTTTGAACTAAAAAGAGCCGTTTCAGGTCCAAAGTTTCTTCAACTCTCTTCAATTCCCTCCTCCTCAAAGCACGGAAAGGGGCCATCTCTAAAGTTCCCCTATTTACCCAAATCCTCCAAGGGATGAACTCTCAGGCAGGATGAGAAATGACCCGCGTCCACCACCTAGATGGACTTTGGTGTGGGCTATAGAATCTATTGTTTTTGCTCATTCATTTTTCCTAAAGTAATTTTCTCTCTCTGTGTTCAAATTGCCTGGCTGTCTCCTTTCTGCTCCACCATGAGGAGGTGTATAAGCTCCCATGTTCTTGCCCTCCTTGGTCCTCACACTCCTGTGATGCCTCTGTGAATGGAATAGACTTGTATGCCTTTTCTCTGTGTATCTGTCTGTTACCAGTTTATTTCAGCCAAGTTTGCATCTTCAGAGGGCCTGGGGCATCTTTGGCCCCTACAACTCCATCTTTTTAAAATTATGGTTATTGTTTTGTTTTTAAGACAAGATTTCAAGTAGCCCAAGGTAACCTTGAACTTACTATGATATAGCAAAGGCTGGCCTTCATCATCCTATCTCTACTTCCCAAATGCTAGAATTACATTTTTTTGAGACAAGTTCTCACCATGTAGTCCAGGGTGGCCTGGAACTTGCTATGTAGGTCAGGCTAACCTTGAAGTCTTCATGCTCCTACTACCTCTGCCTGGCAAGGGTGGGATTGTGAGCATTTCACATCACACCTGGCTAGATCTCCATCCTTGGATAGTCCCAAGAGCTCATAGCTGAGCAGAAGGAAGCTACCACTGGCCCCGAAGCCCCTGTTCCATTGTTTTGCCTTCACGCCCATCTCTTGGGATGTCTGTACTGCTCAGATGTGGTGGTAGAAAGAAGACAAGCAAGGGGTCTTTGGAAGAAGGCTGCACACTGTTAAACTGAGGAATACTCATAAGCCATCAGGATTGCATTTAATTAGTCACAAAGGGTCCTAGTTCTTTGTTAAGGAAATGTATATATATATATATATATATATATATATATATATATATATATATATATATATGTGTGTGTGTGTGTGTGTGTGTGTGTGTGTGTGTGCCACACAGAATTTATTATCATGATCATTATTAATTAGAGACTGAGTCTGTGTACCCAGGCTGTCCTCAAACTGGTAATCCTGCTGTCTGATCCTCTCTTATGTGTCACATCATCCTTGGCTGATAATAGTTTCTTTTTTTTTTTTTTAAAGTGACAGATGCCACCCTGAGATAGTGAATTCCAGGTCAGCCTGGGCTAGAGTGAGACCCTACCTCGGAAAAAAAAAAAGCGACAGAAGAAGAGCTAGTCTCTTCTAGAAGAAATTTAAGCCTACTCAGGGTCCATTACAGAAGAGGTATTGGAAAGCATGTAAGAACCAAAGGAAGGGGAGGGCTGCTTACAATACTGTCTTTCCAGGTATAAAGTGGCCTTGATATTTGTGGTAGTCAGCCAAACGCTGCTGGGATGAACCTCCGAACCAGGCAGAGTTATGGGAGGAAGGGATTTATTGAAGTTATAGGTTCAGGGCAAGTTCTATAATGGCTAAAGAGGCTGGCCCCCTTTCACAGGTCCAAGAACAGAGGGGGGGGAGGGAAAGGGAGAAGCCATCACCAACACCACAAACACACACACACACACACACACACACACACACACACACACCAGCAAAAAGGCAGGGGGAGGAGAGAGATTTCCTTCCCCTTTATAGAACCTTAGATTTTACAACCCTTTCCCAGAGTTGTTGACTTCCTCAGTCTCTGGAGTTTCCTTCCTGTACTTCCCTCCCAGGAAGGAATGTTTGTTTCTAGCTAATATGACTTCCTGAATCCCCTGATCCTCCTTTTTCTCTTCAATTTGGAGGAAATCTGCTACATAACACTCAGGATTACTATGGATCGCTAACAGGTCAAGTTGACACCAAAACTTAACCATCACAATATTCATGGCTTCACAGTGGCTGATACTACCTACACAAGATCCGCATAATAGGAGGAAAAAAAAAACACCCTATCATCAAGAAGAACTTTAGTGGAAGGGGGATTGGGGAGGGGAAAATGGAGGGTGGTGGGAGGGGACTATGACCATGATATATTGTCTAGATGTATGGAAATTTCAACAGAAAGTTTTAAACAAAGAAATTTAAGCATAAATGTGATGCCTGGAACTGTGGAAGCTATCTTGTGACCACAAAGGTAGCTAACCTGAAGGCAGTGTTTATAGGCTGAGGTTAACAGGACAGGAAATGCGGAAAAACAAAACAAAATAAATAAACACACACAAACACGTGTACTGGTAACATTAATGTAGTTCGTTGGACAGTTAGATGATCAGCCCTTGGGCTGTAACTACCATTTTAAGCAAACAAAAAAAGCTGTTAATTCATTTTAAGCATGTCATGGTAGTCAGTGAAACAGTTTACGTAAATTGCATCTAAGCTAGAAATTTCTAATCCTAAATGTGTGTGATTACACTTCAAACTTTATTTTAAAAACTTTATATTAACCTGTTAGGTTTTATTTTTTGGCTTGCATCTTGTCTTTTACAAATATTTTGGATAATTTAACTGCACAGAGTAGTTCTAATTCCTCTATCTCTTTCACCTATAAAGTTTCAATAAACATAATGTCTTCGTTCCTAGAAATAATAATAAAAATTAAGTTGAAACTGGGTCTAGTGGTGCAGGACTGTACTCTCAGCTACTCAAGAAGCTGAGGAAGGAGGATAGAAAGTTCAAGGTCAGCCTGAGCAACTCAGTGAGACTATCTCAAAGTAATAAGAAGTTAAAAAAGGTCTAGGGATGTAGCTCAGTGGTAGAGTGTTTGCTTAGTGTGTAAGACCACATTTACTAGGGGACAAACATGGAAACATCAGATAAACGACAGCTTGGCTTCAGGGCAGAGATCACTGGAGTCACCTCTGTGTTCTATGACACCCCTGTTCTTGGTGTTGTCCCCCCTTTGACAAGAGCCTCACTGAAGTCAGGCCACAGTGACTACGGCATTCTTAGAAAAAGTGGAAGCGACATTGGCAGAGCTGTGCATGGCCTGCATACTGGGGGGGAGGGAGGGAGGGAGAGAGAGAGAGAGAGAGAGAGAGAGAGAGAGAGAGAGAGAGAGAGAGAGAGAGAGAGAGAGAGAATTGAGATTGAGGTTCTATTTGCACGCAGGAGGGCTGGGTCTTTTGTGACCACTAACGCATGACCCTGAGGTTCTTGGCTCTGGCTTGGGAACTAAGGCTGAGCTCGTGTGCAGGGGCAGGGATGTTACCACTTCAGCCTCTGGGACTTTGAGGGACTAGGAATTTAGGAGAGGAGACCCATCCTCTTTAGGAGATGACCTGTTCCTCTGCCCACCTAGCATTGTCCCGCTGAGCAGGCTCTGCTCTACTCTTTGCAGGCTTTGGTCCTTGTTGACTGACCAGACTCCTTGTTCTATGCTCTGGTCACTGTGAAGGCCAGGCCCTGACACTCTCTGTCTCTTCCAGGCAGTGGGAAGGTGTGAGAGAGGGCAGATTGCATGGCTTCAGATGTCCCCACGGTCCTATCCACCAGCAGCACTTTGAGTCCGGTGTGAGGTTTGGGGATTACTGGTGGATGGGGAGTTCTGCATGGCCTGCTGGGTTGGCTCACCCATCACAAGAGGAGAGTCAACTGGGAACAGGACTGGCCTAGAAGCTTCAGAGCTCCCAGCAGGAGGAGGGGCTCACAGTTTGGAAACCCTGGAACTGAAAAGGGCCATAGGACTGGCTCAGATGAATTCACCTCAAACTCTGAGGGGCCAGGAGAAGCTGTAGTCCAGTCCGAGTTGCTGGGCCACTTGGAGAATCTTCCCACCATGACTAAGAGGGCAGAAGGAGGAAGAATGACCTCCCATTTGAGTCTGGAGGCCATTTGATGAGGACAGGCACTGAAAAGTCAGGACTGCCACATTGGACCTCTTCAGTGACTCCCAGCTCAGCTTTCAGCAGGTGTCTCAGGCTTCCAGCCTGCCTGGTGCTGAGCCTGGAAGGCTGAGAGGGAGTCTGGAAGCTTCTGTGAGAAGCATGTAGTGGTGAGGAGGGTATGCTCACACATTCTTGGCACACCCACCTTCTCCCACCCAGACTGCATGTTCACACAGGCCTCACACCCATGCCCGCCCTCAAGCTCGCCCAGGGTGGTGTGCTGGAAGGAAGGGAAGTCTCTGTGGAGGCCAGGCTGAAGGAGGAGCTTCTTCCTGGGCTGGCCCTCTAGCAGCAGGAGTGGCAGGTGTGTGTGTCAATGTGACAGCATCTTCCTCAGGGGCCCCAGGAAGATGAACAGAGCCCATGGAGGCCAGAGAGCGGAGGCTGGAGGCTGTGGCCCCAGGCACAGGTGGGCAGCCAGCTCTGGGCAGCAGCCTTCTGTGTGTCAGCTCTGGGGTCCTGGGCTGGTGTTCTCATGTTGGAATTCTAGGGAAAGAGAAGAGAAGGGCAAGGGAAGAGGCTGGGACAGCAGGTGACTTCCACATGCCAGGTGCATCCCCACAGCTCATTTTGGCCCAAGACATTCTCTCCAGGGTGCTGGGAGTGAGCCTCACACTTCCTCTGCACAGGCTCAGGGACAGTCACCCAGGCACAAGGTGCCCACCATCAAATGGCAGAGCAGGGACTGACCTCTCCCCTGGAGCTTCAATAGGATTCAAGGGAGAAGGTGTGTGTGTGTGTGTGTGTGTGTGTGTGTGTGTGTGTGTGTGTGTGTGTAGGGCCATCTATCTGAGGAAGGATGTGTGGATGGAAGTGGGATGGTGAATTCACTCCTGAGGGCTTTATATCCTCCTGAGGAAAAGGACATCTCAGGGAGCCATCTCCAGCCCCATTTGAAATCCCCAGGAGGCTTCCCTGGGGCTGCTCATTTTGGAGGAGGTTAGATGCACTTCCTGGCCTTTCCAGTAGGGGAACCCTGCCTTCCAGCTGCCATTTCTCATGTCCTATTGGCCTGAGGGTAGAGGCCACAGATGCTGCATTGCCCTTTAAAGATTGTAGAGCCAGAGGCCCACAGACTAATAACTGGACAGACCTAGTAGCTCTGGGGAAGGCCTCCCAGCTCTCTCTACCTGGCCTGCGGTCTGCAGCCTGCAGCTCCTGGCCTTCCAGGAGATTGGATGTAAGATTCAGGTCACTCTAAGTCCTTTCCAGAAGTGAACCTGGGCCCTCTTTTCCTCTGCCTCTGAACACAGAAGGCCATCTGAGCTGGTGTGGGGTCCCAGGGCCTCAGGAAAAAAACAAAGCCATCACTAAAGGTCTGGACACCTCCATTCAGGGCAGCTGCTCCCCAGGGCAGCTCTGCCTTACATGTGCCCACCTGCCCTGTGCCTCGCTACCCCTTTTATGGCTCAGTGGAAACTGGGCTGATCTAGGGAATTCAGGGACATAGATTCTTCTAGAAATAGCATCACCCAGTGTATTCCATGGCCCTGCTTCAAAAGAATTCGCCATTTCCCATTCTTGTATGGGTGGGTCTATGTTGGGGGAAAGATACGAGGGTGACAGAGGTCAGGTATACTGGAGGTGTTATGTCTGTGTGGTTGGTATGACTATCTCCAGCCATGTGAATCTATTTAAATTAAAATTAAGGGCATGGGAGATGGCTCAGTTTTTATTTAAAGTGCTTTCCACTGAACCATGAGGACCTGAGTTTGGACCCCTAGGACCCACTTAAAGTCAGTGGATGTGGCCACCCACCAGTAACTGCAAGGCTGGGGAGATGGAGAGCCATCTCCAGTAGGAGGAGCCCTGTCTTCCAGCTGCCATGTCTCATGTCCCATTGGCCTGAGGTTAGAGGCCACAGGTGCTGCAATGCCCTTTAAAGATAAAGGAATTCCTGGGGAGTTTGGCTAGCTAGACTAATTGGTGTCAAATTGGTGAGCTCTGGGTTCACGTGAGGGACCCTCTCTCCATAAATAAGGTTGAGAGTATTTGAGGAAGCCTCTGGCTGCGACATGCATGCATACACACACATACACCAGTGCACACACGTGTGCCCACACATGCCAATGCATGTACACACAGGCAAAAAAATAAGTGTAAATGACAGCATCATGAGCTTAACAATAGCATCTGATCCTCGGGGTACAGGTTTGGCACCATTCTAATGTTCTGTCACCTTATGCGGCTGGAGGCTACCGAAGGGGAAGCAGGGATGAAGAACATTCTTCCATTATAGGTGTTTCTGTGGCCTAGTCCCTGGACAGCTAGGTGCTGCCTGGGGTTTGTAGAACTAGAGAGCTGAGTAGGGGCAGGGTGTGTGTGTGGGGGGTCCTGCTGTGAGGAGCCCCAGTAGCATGGAGTCAGGGAACAGCAATGTAGAACGTGAGAGAGAATCAAGGAGGAGCCAGGAGAAGGCTTGGGGGCAATGCTGGCACAGGGGAGGAGGTGGGTGGGTCCCAAGCTGCAGGGCAGGTCAGCAGCCTGATCTGTGTTCCCTGGGAAGAATAGTCGTGTGTTAACTGAGGACCGTCTGGAGGGTAGAGGCTAATTCATGGTCCCATACCACTCTAGGTGTGACCTTAGGGAGGGAGTCTTCCTTTGCCTCCCAAGCTGGGTCACCAGCTTGGTCAAACAGGACCACAGCATCTTCAGGGCTGCATGAGTCTCAGAAGACGGTGTCCACTGTGGGACCTTGAGGTCCTGGTGTTCTGTGTCCCAGGTTCTGTGCACTTCTCCTGTATGTAAGGAGGATCTGAGGCAACTAAACTGTTACTTTACACATGAGAGAATAAGCTTTAGTAGGTTCCCAACTTAAGTCATATCACCCCTGAAGTTCCTTGATGTTCAGAGCCAAGGAAAGCTTCATAAATGGCCACTGAAGCCCACCTCCCACCCATCCAAATGCCACCATCCCTTAGGGAACACGAGACAAGCTTGTAGGAGGTGCTAGAGGCTTAGGGAGCTCGTCGTGGGCATGCAGACAGAGGTGGTGGAGGACTCTGCCATGATCGCTACATTCTGCAAGGTCTGGGCTCAGAGAATGAGTCCAGGTGGGGCCTCTCTCTGTAGTGGGGCCAAGAATGTGGACATTGGGGTCCTTTAAGATAGTAGCAGGCTTACTCCCCAGCATCTCCACACACTGCCATAGCACTGCTAATAGCAGCAATATGAAGAGCAACAATTCATTAGGCACCTAGGTAAGACAGATAGTAGATATCTTTTTTGGGGGGATTTCGAGGTAGGGTCTCGCTCTAGTCCAGGCTGACCTGGAATTCACTATGGAGTCTCAGGGTGGCCTTGAACTCGCAGAAATCCTCCTACCTCTGCCTCCTGAGTGCTGGGATTAAAGGCGTGCGCCACCATGCCCGGCCATAGTAGATATCTTAAAATATTTTATTTATTCATTTTCAAGCAGAGAGAGAGAGAGAGAGAGAGAGAGAGAGAGAGAGAGAGAGAGAGAGAGAGAGAGAGCGCGAGCGCACCGGGGGCCACCACATTGTGGGTCTGGCTTATGTGGGTACTGGGGAATTGAACCCAGGGCCTTAGGCACGGGAGGCAAGTGCCTTAACCACTGAGCAATCTCTCCAGCCCCATAGTAGATATCTTTTCAGCGTTCTCTTCTTCAATCCTCTCCATAGGTCTGTGCAATCAACACCAGCCCCATTTAAGTCACACTGGAACTCTGAGTCAGAGAAGTTCAGGGACTTGTCCAAGGTCACGCAGCCCATAAGGGGCTGACTGTTAGCTTTCTAATAGGTTCTCTGAATGCCTGGGGAACTTTCGAGCACCCCCTGCTGTGTCTGCAGCACCCAGGGTCTGGCTGACAGGGTGCTTCCCAGGGTGCTAGGATGCAGGACAGGCCTGTCAGGGAGAGTTATAGTGGATGGGGGGTTTCTGGCAGGGCTTTGATGGGGAGCCCGGCTCTGGGCTTTGATCTCCTTTGAAGTCCTGGCTCTGGAACCAGTGGCTTCAGTGGGGAGAGTGTGCAGGGAGGGGGAGATGAAAGAGCAGGGGGCCAGAGAGGGAGGGGCAGGGGGAGGCTGAGAGAGAGAGCAGATGTGTGAATAGAGCTGGAAGCCAGTCTGCTGGGGAAAGAGTGAGAGGCTGGTGCAAAAGAGGCTGGAGTAAGGCAATGCTGAGGGCAGACAGGCAGGGCTAGACCATGCCAGGGGAGAAAGGGGAGCATTGAATGGAGGGGTGGGGAGAGGGGCCTGAGCACAGGCTGCCCTCCCCCCTTTTCCCATCTCTTCTGTTCAGAACCATTCTGAGGTACTTCAGTCCCCTCATCCCCACCCCCAACCTCAATCCCTCCTCTCCCAGGAGGCATCTGTCTCAGGCTGGCTCTGTGAAGGCTGCTTGGGGGTGGCTTATGGTCAAGAGGGTCCATCAAATACCTGGTGGAGGCCCCATGGAAAGAGAAGGGGAGAGGAAGAGAAGGAAGTAAAGAAGATCTCACTTTGGGGCTTCTCTTGGAGTTTATGGCCTAGGCCTGCACCCAGTCAAGGGGGCAGGGCCAGATGGGGCTGTGCACCTGCTCCTGTCTGACAACCCAGTTCCTCCTGCAGGGCTGCTCAAGGCAGGCATGTGAGAACGTGTGGTGGGAAGGGACTCCTGGCAGACAGGGCTAATTCCCAGGTCCTCAGCTCCCTTCTCCTCTGCCTACCCCACGCCTCACTCTGCACAGTCCCCTCCCCGCCCATTCTTCGGTCTTGCATCAGCTCACATCAGCTCTTTACAGTCCCTCCCCATCCTGGGCACCCAAAGGCCTCTCTGGCCAAGGATTGCCCCCCACCCTGCTGAGGGTGGGAATGCCTGGCAAGGGAACTCAATGAGGGAGGTGGCAGAACTGGTCCCTTTCCTGGATTTCTGCCAGGAGCACCCAGGATTACACCAGCCCCTGCTCCATGGACTTCAGAGGGACCGGGAGGGTTTCCAAATTAGGGTTTATGGGATTAGCGGCTTCTTGCACCCCCTCACTCCAGCCTGTCTCCCCACCCCGAGCCTCACGCTTGAGTCCTGCACACTGTTGAGCCTGTCCCAGGGCCAGACCTCACAAGAAGCTACATAACCTCATTGGCGTGTGGGGGCTGGGAAGCGAGGAAGACTGGCAGGCGCCCAGTCCCTCCCTGGTGCCCACAGCACCCTTTCCTGGTAAGGTGATGAGGGACCAAAGCAGGGGACAGCCAGGCCCCAGAGATGGTTTGCAGCTCACTCCTGCTCACCCCATAGGTCAGAGGCCAAGCCTAGTCCACCTGTACAGAGCTTGGGATGCTGGGCTACTGAGGGTAGAGGGCAGTTTGTGGGTTTCAGAAAACAACTGGCTGCTAGGAGTGTGGAACATTTGGCAGGGGCCTCCAAGGGAAGCCCTTTCTGGGGCCATCCCAAGGTACCAGGCCTGTGGACCTCTCACACTCTGGGCTACCACTTCTGACTAGTTCTACCTTCTCCGTTATGTCTAGCTCAAGCCTAGGGCCTCCAGTGTATTCACCTGCAGCTGAAGAGTGTCTCTCAGGGGCTCATGTGTGCTGAGATTCCCCAGACCTTACCTTCTGCCCCAGCCAGTGTCTGAGCATTCTGATCTGTGACCTCCATGTAGCACAAAACAGCTTCCAGGGCTCAGGCATTTCAAGGGCCCTTGCGGAGCCCACCAGCTACCTTCAACTCGCAGGCTGCTCTTTTGGCTTTCCCTTGAGGCCAGAAACTGATGGAAACACCAAACCCCCAACATCACTCCTGGTATGAATAGGTGAGCAATGAAGGTTGGTTGAATTTACATGTCCCACTGGACCAAGGGAGGTCCACTGGAAGTGTGGGCATGTCTGTGTACTGGGCATGAGCAGTGATGGACACTAAAGGCTGCTGACCCTGGCAATCACTGGGTCCGTTCTCCTTTAACCATGGACTTGGGGAATGAGTACACGCTGTCCTCAAGGCAGCTGGGGTTGGTGACAGGAACAAAGCTGTATTCTAGACCTCCCTCTGGGTGTTTGGTCCCATTCCTTCTTTCCCTCCCCCCACCTCTAGGCGCAGCTCTGCCCCCACTTCAGCCCAGCACGCAGCAGGCTCAGGCACTTCCAGGAAAGGGGAGGAGTGGGCAGGCTGTACCTGTCATCCAGAGCATGGTGGGAGTCTAAGATGGGCTCAGTTGGATAGTGGCATACTCCACAGCCTCTCCAGGCCCCAGCATGGTGGTCTGTAGCCTTGGCACGAGTTCCAGGGCTGATGTGTCCAGCTCAGCACAGTGGTCACCACTGTCCTTTAGACCAGAAATCTAAGAATGAGGCAGAAGAAGAGGGGGGCAGGCAGGGTCGCAGTAGCCCAGGGACACAGGGTTGAGATGGAATGAGATGGCGGGTGTGTGGTGGGAACAGAAGGAAGAAAGGATTGGGGGACCCAGAAAAGCAATCCATCAGTGACAACAGAAAGCAAAGGTGTGGAAGAGGTGCTTATGAGAAGGTATTTATGTGCTCTGGTGGGTCGTGTGCATGGGTGCCACTCCTGACCCCACTGTGCTGGGCTCTGAGGGGTGATTTAGACCCATTTTCTCATTTTGCCAAGGGCAGAGAGGAGCCCTTGTTGGGTCTAGGTCACAGAAGTTTGAAGCAGAGCAGGGGAGGCGCTGACAATGCGGGCGTCAGGGCGCTCGGCTTTGGATTGTAGCTGGATCGCTTGCTGTGACTTGTTCAACCCATCCAAGCCTAGTTTTTCATTTATAACATGAAAAAATAAAATTTATGAGCACTATCACTCTTGTTAGAGCCCAGGGCTCTCCCTACCACCCTGCGCTATTTGCGACACTGTCTTAACTTGGGATCTTAGTTTGATTTTGAAATTGCTAGGCTAAGTTGAAAGGCAGAAGCTCTCCCTACGGACAGCTCAGCATTGAGGTTGTGCCAAGCCCTTCTTCCTCCCAGGCCTCTGTTTCCCCTCTAGCAAGATGTCAGGGTGGCTTGCAAGCCTGAGGCCTTTCAGCTCTTATCTCTGGCTCTTTCCTCACAGCTTCTTCCTCCTCAGCTCTGGGGCCCACTGTCAATGTCTCAGCAGATAGACAGACAGACAGGATGATTTGTGCAGAGTAGGCCATGACAGGAGGACAAGTTATAGTGGGTAGCATGAGGGCTTCCTGCTGTTGGAGGGACACCACCTCCCAGGATGACCCGAGGCTGTTGCCCACTCTGGGCTGGGTCACCTGAGCACCAGGCAAGGCCCGGTGTCCTGATTTCAGTTGCCCTCCAGTAATACCTCGCTGGAGCCCATCCGTGATGGAGGTCAGGGACACGGCAAGGCTAAGATTAGTACAATTTGCTCCTGATTTGTCGCAAGTGAAAGTCACACCCTGCCACCTTCTTCCTCAGTCCTTTGTGTCTCCATGGGGCAGTGGTGGTGGAGAGGAAGGAGTGAGGCCCAGATGGCGGGTGGACAGAGACAAAAGGAAGGGGAAGGGGCTGGGTCCAAGACCCTGGAGGGCGGCTGAGGGTGGGAAAGAGGACGCAGCAAGCCAGCAGCCTGCATGGAACAGCTGCTAAAGGCCCTCAGCTATGGGGGCAAGGAAGGCTGGCACCACAGGAGTGCCACCAAAGGGAGGGTGGCTACATGCTGGGATGATGGTGTGAAGCCACCCTGCTGAGGTGGGGATTGAACAGGGAGTGAGTCTGCATGCCATACCTCTGCATTACAAGGGTGCCTGGGTGTTGAGGTGAATGGGAGGCCAAGAGTGTCCTGGGGCTGCCCAAGCACCACAGGGTCCACCCAGGCTGTCAGCCAAGAGACCATCAGTGTTCTGGTAACCTCTCTGTAGGTCCTTCCCAACAAATGCCATCAGTGTGGGACTATTTTGGCTGTAATACTAGTGAGGTTTGGGGTGTTGGGTGACTGCAGATGGTGGTTTGGGAACACCCTATCTAGGTAGATAGAAGGGGTCCCACAGACGGGTTGAGACTATCTTACTCATATGAGGAGAGAAGTGTTCTCCATGTTCCGAGGATGTAGGGCTGCCCCTGAGCCCTGGGCACATTACCTAAGGGACTCAATATAGTATCTCCTAAGTGGACAGTCAATAACAACCTGTGATTCCACTGGGCAATGCTGAGTAGCCCACGAAAATAGGCACAAAATATAGGATCAGATGGAGATTTGGGCCTGGCTTGCTCACTGCCTGTCAGCAAGAAGGATCTCCTCTTCCAAGGTCAATGGTTGAGCCTTCTGAATCTAACCTGGGCATCTACACACAAGGCTGAGGAGATGGAAGCCCCTCTCCTTAAAGGAAAGACCCTGTCTCTTCCTTTTCTTCTTCATGACACCAGTCCTGGATCCTCTGAGGTCCTCCCACAGATCTAGCCTAGATTGACCCCCTTCTCTAGTGGTACCTAACTAACACCCAAGTGGATCCTAGCCTAGACACCTTGGCAGACACTGAGGAGAGTACCACAGCCTTTGTCATCATCCTTGGGTGAGTGTGTAGCATGGACCTGGCCCATCCAGAGATGGAGGCCTGGGCCCTCTCAGGTTGGGGCCACTGAGCTTGGACAAGCCTCAAGTTGCTGGCCTCCAGGCTTCCTGCAGTCTTCCTAGCCCTTCCAGCCTGCCTCATGAAAGGTACACCATTCTCTGCCTCATTCTCTCACCACTTGTTGAGAAGGAGAATTGATGACAACATCCATAATGTGACTTGTATACAAGCAGCACAGACAGCAAACTAGAGTACTGAGGATAAATCCTTTCCGGGCCCAGTAATTGCTCTGGAAGCCAAAATGAATTACACTTCTCAGGAACAACAGTGGAACCTCCCAGGATACCAGACTTTCCTGCCCCTGGGGACCTGTACACATTTCCCAATGGCCCATTCTTTCCAGCCTCTATTTAACCAGATGCCCTTGTTACATGGTGAAGATATCTCCTGCTCATGGCTGGTGGGTTAAGGTGGCTCTCTCTGCTGTCCTCAGAAGGTCTTGAATGGCTAAGCTCACAGGCCATTCTGTCAATCCAGCTGGAGTACAGCTGGGGGAGGGCAGGCTGCTGGAGAAGAGGGAGGCTCAGAATCATGGGTGGGGTCTGGTGTGTAGGTGGGAGGAGGAATATGCAGAGGGCCCTGTGGGATAGGTGCTGTCCAGAGCAGCCTGGCTCCCGCGTCCCCAGGGAGGGCTGTGCATGCCTGGCTGAGAGGCAGCTGGCAGAGAGCAAGATTTGGAAGTTGGGGGGGGGCGGTGTTGGGGCCAACTGCAGCTGTCTTGTTACGTCACAGTGATTATTAGGGTTTGCCTGGGCCACTCTATAAGGTATTCCACTGGAGTCTTCCATGACTTTCCAAATCTCTTAACCTCCGTGGCTTTCCACCCCCTCCTCCCCCACGGCTCTGACTGGAGGCTGAGAAGGGTTATTTTGCAAAGACTGGAGGGGATATGTCATTCTTTTTTTCCCTGGATATAGTGGGTGTCTCCCCTCCATCTCATCCACTCATTCACTCTCAGGGCCACCCTGCCCACTAAGGGCTCCTGGAGGTGACCTTGCCCCTTCTGCACCAGTGGGAAGCAGGATGCCCTGCTTCTCTCCTCCACTCGCTACAGGCCCCTGGTTGTCACAGTGGTTGCTACACACTCAGCACCTGGTTGTGCCATCCGAAGGAGGGGGGGGGGACTGAACTGTGCTTTCCATAATTATTCACTGGGTGGCCTCTCAAGTTCATTGAGCTTCAGTTTCCTAATTCATCCAATGAACAACAGGGCTTGTCATTTAGATTGTTGGGGGATTAAATGAGATAGTGTTTAAAAAGCAGCTGGCAAAGAGCCTGGAGCACCGCAAGTGGCCTGGACTGCCACCACCACTCCTTCTGTTGGAGCTGCAGGGCCTCGTGGTAGACTGGGTCATGTGGTGCCTCCTCCAGTGGTACAGGATTTGTCCTGTGCTCCATGAGGAGTGGCTGTCATGTCACTTCCAGGTCTGATCGGCTGGTGATCTTTTGCCCCACTGTGTAGTTTCAGAAGGTGGAGGCTGGGCTAAACTTCTGGGCATATTCCCCTGAAAGGGAATGTGACTTCCCTGGGGCCAGGATTTGGCACCCAAGATGGGCCTTCATTGGCACTTCCTGCCAAGAGGGAGGATGGCTGTGCTGTGGGGACAAAGACCTGGCTTGCTCACCAGTGCCAGGAGAGAGGGTGTTATCTTTGGGCCCAGGCACTCTGGCCTGGGTCTCTGGCCTGGCACCATATGAGTACCACCCCCAGTCCACAAGCCTACTGAAAGGAGCTGGCCATGGGCAGAGGTAGCAGCCATTCAAGTGGGTGCTGGCCCTCTGAATAGCTGGGAGTGGGGCCAGAAGGAGGGGTTGTGGCTGTCATTCTGATGGTAGTTGGCAGGACTAGAAACTGAGGGCTTGGGTACAGAGCTGGGGACAGAGCTTGGGGGAGGGAGAGCTGGGTATCAGGCTGGTCTTGGCCTTCTTGGAAGTCTCATTTCCCCAGAGATGGATGTAACATACAATACCCCTTTGCCAAGGGTACCTGAGGGTGGAGACTCACTTTTCCCCGACCCTCCAGGCTAAGGATCTAGTTCTTCTTAGAAGGTCTATGGCAGCTGTGCTGTGACCAGGTAGTGAAGCTGGGCTGGGGGCACTATCTT
This sequence comes from Zapus hudsonius, assembly GCA_004024765.1. NCBI lineage: Eukaryota > Metazoa > Chordata > Mammalia > Rodentia > Dipodidae > Zapus > Zapus hudsonius. Next base: position 134,086 of record PVHP010000321.1, on the reverse strand, counting down.
GGGATCCAGCCATCCTTACCAAAGGCTGGTAAGAAGATGAGATCCCCATGTCATAGTAGGGTGGCTGCAGGGGCAAGTCCTCTTCCTGCTGTGTCCTTGGCTCTAGGTGAAGACCCTGGAAGAGAGGGAAGGAATACTGCCCATTCCAGTGATGCTCTCCATCCTGGGCTTGGTGAGGATGCCCCTCCCAGTTCCTAGACAGCCCTGCTGGCACTCATCACCATGGTGGCTGGCTGGAAAGTCACAAGGGCACTCTAAGCCTTCAGCTTTGTTGCTTATACCAGGTACCAGGGGTCACCACAGGTCAGGCACTGCAGGCTGACCTTAAACTCGCTGTATAGCGAAGGCTGACCTTGAACTCCTGATTCTTCTGCTTCCATATCCACATACAGGGATAATAGACATATGCTTGTTTTTGGCTTTATGTGGTTCTGGAAATGGGACTCAGGGCCTTATGCATGCTCGGCAAGCACTCTGCCAACTGAGCTACATCTTGGGAAATGTTTATTTTTTTTCCAATGAATAAATGATCTGAGAGGTGAAGAGAGTGGCTCCCCTGGAACTCTGAATAGGGTGGATGGAATTAGTCATTTCTCAAGGTAAGGGAGGGGAGGGCCTGGAAAGAGGAAGGAGCTCATAGAGGTGTCATGGCTTTGTCTTCAGGTTGGGCTCCTTCCTGGGGACGGCTCTCCTTTTCTCCCTTCCTGTCCTACTCAGGCTAGGGCTCTTGTCCTCTGCTGCTTAGTCACCTGAATGTCTTCAGAGACAAGTTGGCTGTGCCTGTCAAGAGGAGACTCCAGCTTCTGAGAAGGGGACAGGTCCGCCCTGAAAGAACAGAGTAAGAGTGAGCTCAGCACAGGCTTGAATAGGGCTCTCTGCCACAGACAGGCCATCTGATCTTTACTGGTCTCTGTGCCCTGTCGTGATGATAGATGCTCTGTTCCCAGGCATCCCGGAGTCACTAGAGCTTGGGATATACCTACTGATCATGCTGAGGACAACCTCCTCATCCTGAGCAACCTGCCCATGTTTCCCAGATGTCTCTGCTAGAACCCAGCCCAACCCATTCCTTACAGTGTGGGAGTTTCCTAGCTCCTGGGAACAGTGGGAGATCTCGAAGTTATACACAGGGGTTAGGGGAAGTGAAGACCCAGGTGCAAGATGTGGGGGCACCAAATCTGTCAGCCATCACATCAAATTATATTTACTGCAACATTTTAAAAATGAAAATTAATGCAAACATTCATGATGAACAAAATAACGTTTTAAGTAAAAATAGGATCAGTATTAGTGGCATGTTGAGCCATACTGGAGCCTGAGGCAAAAGGCAAAATCAGTAATTCTAATCCTGTCTTTATTTAAAATGTTAATATTTTGTTCATTATGGATTTTTTACATACCTTTTGATTTTAAAAATACATTTCAAGCTGGGTATGGTGATACAAGCCTTTGATCCCAGCACTTGGGAGGCAGAAAATGCTGTGAGTTCGAGGCTATCCTGAGACTACCTAGTGAATTCCAGGTCAGCTTTGACTAGAGCGAGACCCTATCTCCTCCAAAGCAGAAAATATATATTTCATTAAAGCTGGCATAGCAGTGCATGCCTGTAGTCCCAGCTGCTCTCGAGGTTGAGGCAGGAGGATTGCTTGAGCCCAGGAATTCAAGGCCAGCCTGAGCAAGATTCTATCTAAAACAAAAACAAAACAAAACAGTAAATTAAAGAGGACTGGAGAGATGGCCCAGTGGTTAATGGCCCTTGCTTGTAAATCCTGACAGCCCATTCTCCAGTGCCCACATAAAGCCAGATGCACAAAGTGGCACATGGGTCTGGAGTTTGTCTGTAGCAGCAGAAGGCCCTGGCACACACTCACTCTTTTTCTCTCTCAAATAAATAAGTAAAAAAGGATCTATATGAATGAAAATATTATTTATGGTGATTACGTTTTTGGTTCCCTTACAATAAATTTTATACCTTGGTGCTTCAGCTTACCCTCACCCCTGATCAGCGGCTGGGAGGAGGTAAAATTGGGCAAATAATTTGGCCTGTTTCTGCCTGTTTTTTCATTTGTAATCCATGTGCCTTGTCAGAGTCACTACGAGGGTGAACTGATCTTTGTGATATAATGTGGACATGGGGCTGCCCTTGGGGGTTAGATCTTCCTACTGATGCCTGTCCCCCTCCCAGGTGGGTGGGGGACTGGAGGATCTGAGCTTTTGCCAGGGCAGGTGCTGGCCATTTGGGGAACTGGGGGGCAGAGAAGTTGCAGGGGCATTGGCTTGTCCACACTCACCTGTCACTGTCCAGTCCCAGTCGGTTCTTTGGCTGCCTGAGGTACAGAAGGAAGACAGCGAGTGCCACACCTAGGATGAAGACCATGACCACTGTGCCCCCCAAGAACCTGGCTGCACTTCCAGGTCCCCCTTGGGGGAGGGGCTTTTCTGGAACCAAGAGTGCAAGAAAAAGAGAGAGGGAGGGGGGATTGAGAGAGATCAATTCACTATGAGCCAGGGAGGGTGAGGTATAAGAGAATCAGACCCCCAACCCCATTGCACCCTGGTCCATGAGGCTGGATGCTTGGTTAGGGTGTTAGAACCTCATTCGGTGACTCCCAGGACTGTCACCTTAGTCCCTGCTTGAATCCAAGATCTGGGACATGAAAGTAGGGAACCCCCAGTAGGATGAGAGAGCTCAGAGATAGGGTTCTCACCCCCTTATTCCATTTCTGGCCCTGTAGGGGAAATCTCTGTTGAGTTTAATTTCTTCCCCTCCCCACCCAATTAAACAAGCAAATGAGCTAATTGAAGCTTTACCCTGGAAGCTTGGCAGAGTGCAGATCGTGAGGGGAAAAGGTGGAGATTGGATGGGGAAGGGGCGCCTGCGGGTTCCCCTGGGAACCCGAATCTCTTCAGTCAGGAGAGGCTAAACCACAGAGAGCGGGTTTGAGGTGAGAGGCTGAGCAGCTACCTGGTCCCATGGGAGGAAAGAAGGTATGGCAGCCAGTGGTCCCCCTCAACTGACTCTAGGGTGGAACACACACTCTCTTTGTACCTCAGAAAGAAAAGGGGCCAGGAGACTTTCTGGGGTTTGAGGAATTAGAGCTGAGCCTGTTTTGTGGCTAGGGGTGCAACAGCTTTCTGGATGTGCAGGCTTGGCAAGTGAAGCCACTCTGGGTACAAGGCCCTTCTCCCTCCTCTGCTAGGCTCCACATCTCACCTTTGAGTTTTTTTAACCCTTAGGGAGGAAGAGATTGAGGAAGGAGTTTTATAGTCTTTATTCTGTGCTCCCTTCCCTCCACCACATTACACCTAATTAAACATGGAGAGGACCTGCATAGAGATGCTAAATTGCAGTTTGCAATAAACATCATGTAGCCAATTTTCCTCAAGTGGGATTGACGAGGAGTTTCTCTTCTCTATCCCAGAGCTATGAAGGAGGGGGGTCTGACAGAGTGGCTGAGATTCCCGCACAGCCTGGCTCTCACAGAATCTACAGCCTCTTTCTGGCCCTAACCTCTGGGAATCAGAGGATGGCTTTTCTTTCTCTAAAGGCTCCAGGACATCTCCATCCATCCACAGCTGATGGGCTTAGGCCCCACTGGGTGGGGATGTCTGCTGGAGGGAAGTTTTGTGAGAGAATCATGAGGTCCTGGGACTGGGCTATGTGTGTGCCTGTGAGTGTGTGTGTTTATTGCAGGGGGTCAGATGCCTCAGGGACCTCTGTAGACCCTGCGCTTCAGCATCTTGTCTTGCTCACAGACATCTTGGGCAAGGATACTAACCAGCTAACAAACTTTCTCTTCTTTTCTCTAAACCCTGGCCCCTTGCACTTCAGTTTCTCTTCTCTACCCTCAGCCTTACTGCTCTGTCCCCTCCCAAGCTTCCACTCTGCCTCTGTCCACTTACACACACACACACACACACACACAGAGGGAGGAGCAGCTGCAGGGGCTCCTGTTGTGCTGGTCCTGGGCACAAAGGTGCAGAAGGCTCAGGCACTGCCTCAGTTCTCTGAGCCTCCTTCGGGGGCTTCACCTGCACCCCCTGCCACACACACAGCTGAGCTGCTTCGAACCCTGACCAGCCTTGCCTCTCTGCAGCCAGTCTTGTCCCCTTTGGAGCTGCTCTCAGCTCTGAAGCCAGGATGCTCCCTCCCTCCCTCCCTCCTTTCCTTCCTTCCTTCCTCTTTCTTTCTTTCTCTTCCTCCCTCCCTTCCTCTTCCTTCCTCACTTCCTCTCTTTTTTCTTCCTTCCTTCCTTCCTTCCTTCTTTCTTTTCTTTTTTGTGACATAGAGGTCTCATATAGCTCAGGCTGCCTCAGACTCACTTTGTAGCTGAGGATGACCTTGAGTTCCTGGCACTTCTGCCTTGACTTCTTAAGTTCTGGAATTCCAGGCTTGCACCACCCTGCCTGGTTGTGTTGTGTTAAGGAGCAAACCCAGCTCTCATTCAAGCTAGGTGAGCACTTTACCAACCGAGCTACACCTCCAGCTCCTGAGTGATCTTTCTAAACTTCTATTCTGATCAGGCCACCACCCTACCTAACAATTCCCAGCAGCTTTTGGCGCTCAGTGCAGAGTCCTGAGTGAGGCTTTGGGGGCTCCCATGGCCTCTGTGCTCTCTTTTCCCCCCAGGCTGGAGTCACCTCTGGCAGTTGTAGCTCCCTGATAATGGAAGTCTCTGCTTCCTCTCTTGCCCCGGCCAGCCCTCTCTGCCAGGCCAGCCTGGCCTCTGCTTCCCTTCTTGACTGCGCCTCAGTGTCTGCCCTCTCTGGTACCCTCCCCTCACTGTCTTGTCTATAGACTGAGTGCCTGGAGCGCTGGGCTGTTGTGGCCCTTGCATGCAGGAAGAGCTTTCTGAATGTCCCTTGAGACCATTACACAGAGGACAGCTCTGGGAGTGTATTCGGCCTCTGGAAGGAACTTCACCTTCCACCAGGGGGCACTCTCACCCTGAGCCTCCAGCCTCCTTCTTCAGCTTTCTTGGACACAACCCAACTATATCTGGTTCCCTGGGCCCAGCTGAAGTGGGCTGGCATTTCCAAATGGGCAAGTGGGTGGAGCAGCAGGGGAATGAACACATTCTCTGTTTGGCTCAGAGTTCAGGGTTCTCTCCTACCATAGTCAGCCTGGCTGGGGGCTCCCCCTCATCAGCAGGGTAGGAGGGAGGGATGGTGTCAGGACTAGGGTCTCATCCCTGCCCATATTTTTTACTTTGGGGGGAATCTATCTCCTAAGCCTTCACCCCATCATCCCCTCCGGGATACTGGGACACTTTAGTAGGGAGGGAGGCATTTGTCCTAATATGGATCCCTGTATCACTCCATGGTTTCAGAGAAAACACAAAGTGAGTGAGTTTGTGGATGCGTTCATGTGGGCATCCGGAGAACCAAGGCTCAGAGTGTGATGAATAAGGCCTCACGTGCACCAGGGCCCAGGTAGAAGACTCTGACTCTGTTCCCTCTAAACTGCCCCTTTCCAAGTCCAAGTATAGCTTCCCTAGCAGCCCTAACCCTTGGCTGACCACCTGGAGGGTCCTGCGCTGGTGGATGAAGTACTAGTGGAGAGAAAGGGGAGGCTGGAATAGGAAAGGGAAGGACAAGGAGAAGTTGGCTTGAGTCTGGAGTGCCAGGCACTGGGCCCAATGACTTGGCTGATGTCTGGTTTGTTTCATCTCATATCAAGCCTAGAAATTAGATCATGTTACTCTTGACCAGTGAAATGATCTCAGAGAAGTGAAGCAGTTTGTCCAATGTCACCCAGCTCATCAGGGTAGACTTGGTTGGAACCTAGAGCTGTGGCTATTTCTTAGAGGTTCTGTCCCCTTGCTCAGCAAGGACCTGCCATAGCCTCCTTGTCTTTTTGCAGGCAGAGCTCCAGCTAGCCTTGCCCTTGGTGGGGGCCCCTGGTTTCTTTGTCTCTGAGCCTCCTCTTGACAGCTGCAAGGAAGGGTCCTGGCGCTGGCCCCAGCTGGAGCCCTGGCATCGAGCCTTCAGACACTCTCTGGTTACACCGTGACAAATCCGTTCCTCTAGCCCAGCTCCACAGGGTTTAGAGCAGACTGTCACCTGCAAGCAGCTGGGCCTGGCTGGGAGAAGGACCTGGGCAAGTGGGGGACCAGGAAGAACTGGAAACAGTGTATAAAGGAGAAAAGTGAGTGACCTCTAGAAAGAACCTACTGTGTGCTAGGTCTGGAACTGGGCCCAGTCCTCAAACTGGTTCCAATTGGCTAGTTGTGAGGTCTACTGGGAAGGATCAGAGAGGTCAAGTTAGCAGTTCAGACATCCTACAGCCAAGCTATCCTGGCTGCAACTAGACTTCGATCCCAGGTGACTTCTTTCCTTTCTTTTCTCTTTTCTCCTTCTCCTCCTCCTCTTCTTCCTTTTTCTTCCTCTCTCCTCTCTCTCTCCATAGAGTCTTATATAATCCTGAATAGCCTTGAACTCCTGACATAGATGACGACATGTTTTTTCTTCCCCCAGACCAAGCAAGTGAAAGCGAGTATGAATACAGGTCTGTTTTAGATTTGGGGGCTGCACAGCAGGTGCAGTGACAATGTGGAGTTTCCTCAGGGACCAGGAGTAGAAAGGGAGAAGTGTACTACAGGGACATGTGGATAAAGTGTGAGGTGTGTGAGGGGAAGTCTAAGGATGCGACATGGCAGGGAAATGGGATCCAAGGGAAAGGCTGGGCAGGAGTCTGGGACAGAGGAAGTGAGGACAAAGACTTAAATGGTAAGTAACCCTCTCTTTCTTGCTCTCCATGCCTGGGGACAGAGACCTTGCCTTTCTCAGCTCCTCCAGAGCCCTCTGCCCAGGAAGCTGCCCTGGGTGGGTCACCTTCTGCAGGGCAGGCACACAGGTGTTTCCAGGGAGCCAGAAGCTCCAGACACAGGAACTGCTCTGGTGGGAGGGGAAGAAGCGAGAACCTTCCTTTGGACAGCTGTGTATTGTATTTGGACATGGGATAGGTTACTGGGGGAAAGGTTGCCTTTCTGTCCAGTGGTCACTGTCCACTTGGCCATTTCTTCAGCCCAGATGTACAAGATGGCCTCCATCTGCTGGCCAGAGGAGGGCTAGATGGAGGGTCTTTCTGAGTCAACTCTCCAGAAGGTCTAAGCATCTTAACTGGGTCCCCAATACTCCAGGTCCAGGTAGAAGCAGGTCTTTCAAGAGTCTTTTGTTGATGTTAATTTTTTAGGTCTTTCAAGACACTCTTTTTAAAAAGTTTCTTATAACTTTTATTGGGAACTTTAATGTATATTGTAAATTGGCCATATTCCCATCAGAAATTTGTCCCCTCTCCCCCACCCCATTACACCAAGGATGCCTCCTCATGGGGTACCAGTAATCACTGGGGGGTCATGAATGTGTCAGTCAATTTCCATCCAGAGGACAGTGCCTCAGTACATCTTCCCACTCTGTGGCTCTTACATTCTCTCTGTGCCCTCTTCAACAATGTTCCCTGAGGCCTGGAGGGCATGTTAGAAACCTCCTTGAGTGTTGAGCTCTGGGCAGCCTCTGGTTTTCTCTATGAAGGCTCTCTGGCGAGCCATAGGATTCTCCACTTCCTCTACAGTGTTTCCTGGGCCCCGATGGTGTTATTAGAGATGACTCAGCCAGTGCTAGGCACTTAGATTTCTTTTCTTGTCATTTTGATGGGTCTTGGGTCTCTCATCTGTTTGACGCCATCTGTAAAAAGCAGGTTCTTTAAACCAGAAGTGAGAGCTGCATTGATTAAAGCAGGTAACGTCTCCATTTAACCAAAGAACAATGTCGTCCCTCTAGGGTCAATGCCTTTCTCAGGCACTGTTTTTTGACTTGGTTCTCAGTATCAGGCATAAATTCCCTCCCACTTAGTGGGCCTCAAATATAATCAGAGAGCAGTTGGTTACCCCCATAACTTTTGTGCCACTATTGCAAATGTGGGTACATCTTGCCTGGCTGGTAGATTTTGTAGATTTCAAGATTCACTGTTTGCTCACACTGTCGGTGACTTTAAACCCCTAGCAGATCACATAGCACTATGACAGCTAGTGGGCAGGAAGATGGTTTCTGTCTCAGTTCCAGCTTGACTTCTCAATGTCCTGTGACTGCAGCAGAGACAGGGTCTTGCCCAGGCTGGTTTTGAGCTCATTGCAATCCTGCTGCCTCAGTCTTCTGAGCCCTGAATTGGAAGCATACTTCTCCATGCCCAGCTCAAGATTTATTTTAACATCATTGTTGTATGGAAGTCCAACTATAAGGAGGAGCCTACTCCATGGGAATATGTCAGAGCAAATGTGAGGTTGGAGCTAGGTGACATCCCAGGGCATCAGGACTTCTGGTATGCCCTCCATGCCAGAAGCCAGAAGCAGCTACCCCTGCAGGCCCATGGCCTCTGCATCTAGACTGCGCTCCTTAGGCCCTGGGCTAACTTCCTAGCCTGACTTCACACCATTTCCTATGTACACTCTGCCATGGCTTGCTGCTTGCTTCAGCTCTGTCTCCTTCTCTGTTTTATTCTAATTCTTCTTCCCAGGGCCTCCATGGGGCTGACTGCCTCATCAGCACACTTGGGGGTTGTGAGACTCCCTCTTCCTGCCCAGAGTGGATGCATCCCCTCCTCTGCCTACAAGAGGTGATTCCTTCAGAGCCTCCTTCTGTCCAGGGTGGTTGGTGGCCCACCCAGAGGTCTACCTGGAGGCCAGTGGAGGAGCCATAGTATTCTTTTCTTGGTCCAAGTTGCCAGTGGTCATGTGGCTCAAATATAAGCAGGCTCAGCTGTCTCCTCCTCTTAGGCTATAAGGCTAGAGGCTGGACTTCTGTCTTAGAGCTTGAGGTGGCCCTGGGCTGTAGCAGCTGAGAGCCTGCTGTGTGTTTTCTATAGAGCCCCTCCCTGGTCACTCTCTCAGCACTGGGCACGTAATCCAGTGCCTGGCCTGGTGGAGGTGGATCCTTTTGTGAAAAGAACCTTTCTCTTTGGTGACAGAAGTTGCTCTGGTTTGGAACTTTGCTGGAAGTCACTTTGCAATCACCTTCCTCCAGCCCTGATTGCCTTTCCCCCTTGCTCCTGATTTCCATCCTACTTGCCTGGTTCAGGCTTAAATGATGAAACTTGCTTAGCACAGTGCCTGGCACGTAGTCGATAGGTAATAAATGGTTGCTATTTTCGTTATTAGCTATTCAATAAATAGAAATTGATGGTGGCGAAGTTGCTGATGGTAGTGCGGCTGCTGGTTATGGGGTGGTAATGATGATGACAGAGATAATGGCCGCAGTACCTCTCTCTCTGGAAGCTTGGCAGCATCTCCTCTTTCTCCTTATTTATTTTTTATTTTTTGAGACAAGGTTTCATGTAGCCCAGCTTGTCTTTGAACTGACTAGGAAGTTGAAACTTGCTCTGAACTCCTGATTCTCCCAAGTTCTAGGTTTACAAACATGTTCCACCATGCCCAACACGGAAGTTTGGTTTCTTAACCTAAGTGCCACTTTGGGCCCAAGTGGCACTCTGGGCTAAATTACACTTGTGGCTGTATTGTCATAACAATTATATCTTACATGTGTTTTTACTTAAATGATCTCATTTGATATCCCCCTGCTTGGCAGTTATAACTGGAGGCTTAGAGAAGGTCTGTGACGTGGCCCAGGTCACACCAACCATTGCTGATAGAGGTGAGACAGGAATCTAGGCATCCTGATTCTTGGGGGGCCATGGAAGAGGATCCTGTCTGGGTCCTTCTTTGGACCCCCTCCTGCCTCCAATGCTATGGGCCTGCAGGGGCAGCTGCTGCTGGCTTCTGGTATGGAGGCCATGCCAGAAGTCCGGATGCCCTTTGCAGATGGAGACCGACCAGCAGCTTAGCCTAGAGTTTGCCATTTTCTTAGAAAGTCACTCAAACACTGAGCTCCAAAGTCACATCTGGACAATGGGAATAATGATGCCTGGTGGTCAGGTTAGGACATGTTAGCAGCCTTAGCATAAAAAAGTACCCAAACACGGTGTTTACAAGAGTTCTTTCTTACTGGGCTCCTTAGGACACCTGCCCTTAGATTTCCTTATTTAGACTCTTCTCCATTATGACCCACACTTCCCAGTCTGTGGGAGTGGCTCTGTGGGCTCAGGATGAAAGATCAGAACTCTCCCAAGTGTCCCCAGCCCCTCCCACCCAACCCTTACACCTTGAGTTGTCATTAGAGTGGAGGAATCCTTCCAAGGTCAGGCCCAGCTGGAGAGAGTTACTGGAATTTCACGCACATTCCTACGGAAGGGTTTATCTCCCTGGAAGAACGCTACCCTGCAGGGATCTGACCTCCAGCCTTCTTGGAGGGAAGGGGGATGAGCCAGGGTATGGCCCAGCCAGGTGGGAGGCCTGGGGACAAGGAAGCCATTTCTTTATGGTTGTTTTTGAGGCAGGGTCTTAATCTAGCCCAGGCTGGCCTGGAACTTATTCCACAGCCCAGGTTGACAACATCTTCATGGCAATCCTCCTACCTCAGCCTCCTGAGCGCTGGGATTATAGGTATGAACTGCTATACTGGGTTTAAGGGAACCCACCTCTGTCATATAACCATCCCTCACCCTGCTGGGCATCTCAGTTCTTTACCTCCACCAGCTCCCATTTCCTCCCCAGTTGGTCATAACCAAGGGCCGCCTTGACTTGGGAAGGAGGTCCAGGCTGGAAAAGGTAGGGAGCGCAGTGGGCAGAGCGAAGCCCCATTCTCTCCCTGCTAGCAGTAGGCCCTGCACTGGGCTGAGTGAGCCTCAGTTGTCTTTTCTGTGAAAGGGACAGAGGAGACTACATGGACAGCATCACAGAAAGCTTCTGTAATCAGAGTATGAGCAGGCCGAGGGTCCGGCCAGCAGGAACGCTGGAAAGTGCACCTGGTGAGGAGAGGGCTGTTCTCATACTTGCTGAAAGGGAGTGTTAGGCAGGCTGAGGGTACTGAGTGCCAGATCTCCCAGCACCAGAGGCCTCCTTCTTCCTCGTCCCTCACTGCTGTGCCGCCTGGAGCAGTTGTCCAGTGCCCAGCAGGAGAGCTGAGTAGAGCAAAAGGCCCAAGATGGTCCTCACAGAAACCAAACATCTCTGGCTTCGGGTCAGGGTCACTGGGAGTTCTATAAACAGCAGGGTCCAGGCTCAGTCTGGGAGGCCTTGGGCACAAGACTGGGGTCTTTACCAAGTTTCCCCAGGTACTTTCCCACCCTCAGCCCTCAGCTGTGGCACTGAATAGGGACTTCATGCTCACCGCACCCCCATAAGCTCCTGTCTATCCGAGCTGGGGATCAAGTGGGTTTGAGTGATCCCAGGGAAACACCTCTGTCACCCAGCCTTCCTGAGGCTGAGGTGGGGCCAAGAAGGTTGTGTGGCAACTGCATCAAAACCATCAGGGCTGGATCCTGCCTCACTGTGGAGTCAGGAAAGTGTCTATTTCCAGCCAGGCCAACAAAGGTAAACTCAGGCATTTGGGGGTGGGCTGAAGGCTAGATAGCGAGTGTATTCAAAAACATGTTCGAGGGCTGGAGAGATGGCTTGGCCGTTAAGGCTTTGCCTGCAATGCAGAAGGACCTGAGTTTGATTCCCCAGTGCCCACATACAGCCAGATGCATATATATATATATATATATATATATATATTAAAAGCATGGTCAAAGCTAGGCCTGAGGGCCCAGGCCTGTAATCCCAGCTACTTGGGAGGCAGAGGCATGATGATCATGAGTTCAAGGCCTGCCTGGACTACAGAGTAAAGTTAAGGCCGATGGAAACCTATGGGTCATGATGGTATTTTGTCTAAAAAGTGATATTTGATATGGATTACTGGAAATTTTAGCTCAAATATTTTTTGAGAAATAATGTCGGTAGCCCAGGCTAGCTTCAAACTCAAAGCAATTCTCCTGCTTCAGACTCTTAAGTACTGGGTTAAAGACAAGCCATCATGCACAACATGATTCAAGTCTTTTTGTTTCTGAGGAAGGAAGGGGAAGATGGAAGGAAGAAAGGAAAGTAAATAAGTTACCAAAATAATTAATAAATAAATGACCATATTGGTTTAAAAAAAATTCGGTGTATGCCCAGTTATGCTTTGGTATTGTCTAGATTGTCTATTAAATACCTATGTTGAAATCCTAACCCAGTTCCTCAAAATGCCTATTTTTAAAAATAACCATGCATTGGTTCATGATCATTTTGATTTTATTTATTTATTTATTTAGCATATGTATCTGCATATGTATGAATGTGTGTGTGGAGGCCAGAGGTTGACATTGGGTGTCTTCCTTAATTGCTCTCCACTTTTTTTTTCAAGGCAGGGACTCACTCTAGTCCAGGATGACCTGTAACTCACTCTGTGGCTCTAAACTGTCCTCAAACTCACTGCAGTCCTACCACCTCTGTCTCCAGAGTGCTGGGATTAAAGGTATGTGCCACCACTTTTAAAATATATATATATATATATATATATATATATATATATTTACTTGCAAGGAGAGAGGTAGGGAGGAAGGGGGAGAGAGAGAGAGAGAGAGAGAGAGAGAGAGAGAGAGAGAGAGAGAGAGAGAGAGAGAGAGAGAGAGAGAGAGAGAATTGGCATACCAGGGTCCCTTGCTACTGCAAAAGAACTCCAGATGCATGTGCCACTTGGTGCATCTGGCTTTATGTGGGTACTAGGGAATTGAACCCAGCCTGGTCAGGCTTTGCAAGCAAGTACCTTTAACTGCAAAGCCATCTCTCCAGCCCCCTTTTGAGACATGGTTTCTCACCGATCCCGGAGCACACTGATTTGGCTAGAATAGCTGGCCAGTGAGCCCAGGGCTTCCCGCTCTCCTCCTCCCACGCCCTGGGATGGCAGTTGTTACCAGGAAGCCTGACATTTTACATGGGTTCTGGGGATCCAAGCTCGGGCTATTAGGACTACATGGCAATTTACCCACTGATCCATTTCCCTAGAAAGTGTCTCTTTTATTTTATTTTATTTTATTTTGGTTTTTCGAGGTAGGGTCTCACTCTAGTCCAGGCTGACCTGGAATTCACTAAGTAGTCTCAGGGTGGCCTTGAACTCATGGAGATCCTCCTACCTCTGCTGGGATTAAAGGCATGCACCACCACGCCCGGCTTCTTTTTTATTTTTTTTTTTATTTTTTTTATTTTTTTATTTTTTCTTTTTAAAAATATTTTATTTATTCATTTTTAAGCAGAGAGAGAGAGAGAGAGAAAGAGAGAGAGAGAGAGCACCAGGGAGAGCTACCACCTAGTGGGTCTGGCTTATGTGGGTCCTGGGGAATTGAACCAGGGGCCTTAGGCACTGGAGGCAAGTGCCTTAACCGCTGAGCCATCTCTCCAGCCCTCTTTTTTATTTTTTTATGAAGCTATTTATTTATTTGGTGGTATGTGTGTTCCCGTGTTGTTGGCACACACTTACCACAGTGTATGCATCCACTCTTGAGTCAGACTTGACCAGCTACCTCATTTTGAGACACGTAATCTTGTTCACAACTCCATTTACCGGGTTAGCTAGTTCATGAGCTTCCTGTTTTCCCATCTCCTCTTCCCTTCTCACTGTAGGCACACTGGGATTATGGAAGCCTTTCACAGCTTCCAGCTTTTACGTGGGGTCTGGAGATCTGAACTCAGGGACTCAGAGTTGCACAGGAGTGCTTTATCCACTAAGCCGTATCTTCAACCCCTGGCCCCTTGTTTCCTTCTAACTGGTAAGTTAGGTACAGGGAAGAGAACACTTGGCTTAGAGTCAAAGGCCTAGGTCCAAGTTCTGGGACTGCTACTCATCACACTGTGTGACTTTGGACCAGACATTGAACATCCCTGGCTTTGGATTGATTGTCAGCTAATTAGGTTGGGAAGACCTGCCCCTTGCTTTCCTGCCCAGGAGGTTAGGAAGATTATAGGGCACAAGATCTCTTTCCAAGAGACCTGACTCTTCCAGTCCCTGCTTGTTGTAAACATGCACGTGAAGGTCTTTGCTCTGCCCAAGATCATTTCCGCTTTACAAAATTAACCTGATAGCATCTTTTCCAGGAAACCTTTCTTCATGAGCTCTTGCCTGCCTCTGATGACTTGATTTAATATTAAGCATGGTTCTCACAAGATCAAACTGTACCTGCCTAGGGCGACTGATGTTTTTGTGGGTGAGCTGAAACTTGTATGAGGCCCAGGCTCCCCCTAGGAGTCTCTTCCCAATGATGTCATGGTGGGGTTCTGTCCTTTAGAATTTTGATTTATCTTTTCTGAGAAAGGGTCTTAAGCATTGTAGGCTGGTCTAGAACTCGCCATGTAGCTGAGGATGACCTTGAACATCTGAGCTTCCCCTCCCAAGTGCTAGGATCACAGGCACGTACCTTGCTCTTTACTGACTTATTTAGTGTGTGTATGTATGTGTGTGTCTGTATATGTGAGCACGCACATGCTCAAAGTCCGTGTAGAGATCAGAGAACAACTTTTGGGTTGGTCCTTGCCTTTCTCATTTGAGGGGCATGGCTTTCACACGGGATCTGGGGATCTGAACTCAGGTACTCAGAGTTGCTCAACAAGTGCTTTATCCATTGAGCCATTTCCCCAGCCTTTTTTGTTCATTTGTTTGCTTTTTAAAGAAAAAAGGCAGAGTGTCACTATTTAGCACAGTCTGATCCCAGGCTGGCCTCAACCTCATGGCAATTCTCCTGCCTTAGCCTCTTCAGTGCTGGAATAACAGATGTGAGGCACTGCATCTGGCCTGTCTTTTATTCTTTAGGTGGCAGTAGCCAGCCAAGAGCAGGAATGTCAAGGGGTAAGAGGCATGGTCTCTGGGCAGCCTGCCTGGGCTCGAGAGCCAGCTCCCAGCCAACTGATTCTGTGACTCTGGGCAAGTCTGTCACTTCTTTCTCCATGTCTTTGGGTCATGGTAGTATTACCAAAGCTCCTCAGGACTGAGTGGAGAAGCCGATACTGTACAGTACTTTGAATGGTGCCTGGTATTTTGTGAATGACTCTGTAAATTCATAGCTGTTATTAAAACATCTTGAGCTGGCATGGTGGCGCTAATTCCAGCACTCAGGAGGCAGAGGTAAGTTTGAGGCCACCCTGAGACTACATAGTGAATTCTAGGTCAGCTTGGGCTAGAGTGAGACACTACCTTGAAAAAAAAAGATGGAGATGAATAGACAGTTAGGCTCGGTGTAGTGGTGTACTTCTTTAATCCCAGCATTTGGAAAGCAGAGGTAGGAGGATCACCGTGAGTTCAAGGCCAGCCTGGGACTACAGAGTGAATTTCAGTCCAGAACCTACCTTGAAAACAAAAAACAAAACAACAAAAACAACCCAAAACAATCTTGAGTCACTTTGTGATTTCCAAACATATAAATGTGAGGAGCTTTTACTATTTTTAGTTTCCTGGAACTCCATTTCCACAGGTTCCATTGTCTGAACAGCTAGTCCTTTGCAACTGCAGATAACCAGTCTCAGATTGAAAATATTCAGATAGCTGGATATAAATATATATATATATATATACATACATACATACATAATGTTCAGATAAAAAATGCAGTTGGTTATTGTGGTGGGCACCTATAATCCCAACATTTGAGAGGCAGGAGAATCACCACGGGTTACCAGCTACATAGTGAGAACCTCGCTCAAAAAACAAAATAAAACATCTCTTATGGTTCCGATCCTAAATGTCCCTCATGGGCTCATGTACTGAATTCCTGGTCACCTGGATCTGTTGAGAGGTGATTGGATCATGAGGCACTAATGTCATCAATGGGTGAATCTACTGAGGAGGTCATGGATGGATGAGATGTTAGGAGATGAGGCCTTACAGGAGGAAGGAAGTGGGTCACTGGGGTGTGCCCAGAAAGGATGTACTGTATCCTCCTCCCTGCTTCCCGACTGCTGCTGGGGGAGCAGCTCCCCTCTGCCTCTGCCCTTGTCATGTCCTGCTTCACCTCAGGCCCAGAAACACAGAGCCAAATTGTCATGGGCTAAATCTGTGAGCCAAAGCAATAAACCTTTTGTCCTTTAAATTCTGTCAGTGATGGAAAACTAAGGCAGCATTTAAACTGAGCATGTACTGATGGTTCAGGTTATTATTCTGTGAACAGCACAGAACAACCACGATTAGCAGCACTTTTCCTGGATTGGGAATTGTGGGTAATTTAGAGATGGCAAGGTCCACAGGAGGATGTGTGCAGGTTATACACAAGCACTGTGCCATTTCCTATATAGGGAGTCCTAGAATCAATCCTCTGATGCTATCTAGAGACAGCTGTAATTCTAACCTTGGGAGAGAGATCTCTCGCATGTTGAGCAATAGGGACAATGCATAAGGCACAAGGCAGGACCGTGGGCCCAGGACTTGGGAGGAGGACCTGGTCTGAGAAAGGTGCTAGTGGTGGATATTGGAGGGCAAGCCCTCTGGTCAGCTAGGCCCTGGTGCTACCTTATGCCAGAGTCTTTAGGAAAGCCAGTTCCAACCAGCTGGGTGCCCAGGTACCATGGATATTGGGCATGTCTTGTTAAAGAATGTCATAGAAGGAACCTACTCTGTTTGTTGCCTCAACCTCACATCTTTCTGCAGTGAACAGATGCCTCACAGCTAATCCCTGGGGACGTAGTATAGGCACAATCTTTTCGGGAGTCTATCCCCACCTCTGCTAAGGCATTCCTTAGGTGGCTGGCTGTCAGAGATAGCTATCCCTGTGGGAGCCCTCTTCTCTGTGCATCTCTTGTGGAAGGCTTGGACCATTTCTTCTGTTAGCAGAGCAGAGCCTTCTACAAGAGAAAGTGGGGTGGGGGATGGGATCTCACTGTTGAGGGGACAAGAGCAGCTGACAGGGCTGTCCCTTCCCCACTGCTGCTGCTGTGAAACAGACTCCTCTGCCGGCATCCAGGCCTCTATCACCGCAGGTACCCAGTCTCAGCACCCATCGAAGTCCACAGAAGCTATGGAATGGGGTGTGGTGATTCATCCCTGTCAGGCTGCCAAGGAACTTGGAGATCTCCAGTCTCAGCCCTCAGGCCTGCAGATTGGTCTCTAGGAACAACTCAGGAGAGGCCACCAGGCTCCACGTCCTCAGCAATTTCTCCCATATGCAAAGAAGGGGCCATACCCTAGAGAGTTTTATCATGAAATCAGAGGGGTAAAGGCCCTTGCTCCAGTCATTGGTGAGGAGTGGCCAAGCTGGAAGTGGAGACCAGCATTCAGTCTAGTTCTCTCCAGTGTGTTCCCTGCCTGGTGTGTGTGTGTGTGTGTGTGTGTGTGTGTGTGTGTGTGTGTGTGTGTGTGTGTGTTGGGGGAAATGTCCAGTTCTAACCAACACCCTGCTCTTCTAACATATGCTGTCATCAGAGAAGACACACACTCTTTGGTGCTCTTCCTCTTTCAACCCTCCAGGAAACCTGTGTTCTTAGGAGTTAATCGTGGGGAGCACAAGGAGCTTTCCTAACCCCCCTAGTGTGATCACAGTGGCACCCTAATACCAGGTCAGCCATTCCAGGTTTCCCATCAGGGCATCTGGTTCCTTGCTACTCTGGAATCCCCCCCTCTCCTGGGAGCACTTACCATCCCCTTTCCCCACTGACTCTCCCCATCCTGTGCTGGGCTCCCAATGCCCTCTAGGCCCTCCAGCAGAGACCTGTCCTAGGAGGATCCCAGCACGGATGAATGGACACTAACCCCTCCTCCTGAGCTCCAGAAAGCATGTGACAACAGGCTTCCAAGCATTCTTTGTGTGTGCATGTGCATGATATGTGTGCATGGGCACATGCATGCCATGGTGCCTGCGTCAGAGGACTTCAGGGCATTGGTCTTCTCCTTCCATCTTGTTTGAAACAAGGTCTCTCTTGTTGTCTACCACTGGGAAGGAAGGCCAGTGGGCTTCTTGGCCTTGAACTTTGAGAATTCTCTTGACTCTGCCTCTCAGGTGTACTGGGATTACAGATGTATGCACCACTATACATCTGGCTTTTACATAGGTGCTGGGATCTTAACTTCAGTCAGCAGGCTTGCAAAACAAGTGCTTTTAACCACTGAGCCATCTCCCAGCACCCACAAACGTTCTTTTATTTTTTCCAAGTCCAGGACCCTTTCAAAAATCCCAAACCTCTGATAGACACGATAGATATGAAAAAGTGCTTGAACCACCCTAATTACCAGGAAAATGCAAATTAAAGACACAAGACACCACTATGTTCTTGGAGGAATGGTTAAATGTACCAGGACAGATGATGGAGCGTGGAGCCATGGGAACTCACGTGGCTGGCAGGACACCCCCTTTCCAAAGTGGTTGCCACCTCCAACCCTAATCTACTTGGGTAGGTGCCCAGCAGAAACTCATGTGTTGGGCCTTAAAGTTACATACAAGAATGTGTATAGCAGCTTGATTTGTAATTGTCCCAAACTGAGGACAAAATTCGTTGACAAAAAAGTACACTGTGGCTTATACACAATGGAATAACACTCAGTGAAGGTAACAAACATCACAGACAAGTCTCACAGAAAAAGTCAGACATTAAGACATACTTGGTGTCACTGTTTCTGTGAGCTTCCATCATGAAGGTCTGAGTTAGTGATACAAGGGACATAATGGAGGGGGACCCTGAAGATCTGTACACTTTATTCTTAGCGTGGCATTGCTGAATTCAATAAAAATTAAGCCAGGTGTGGTAGTACACACGTATAATCTCATACTCAGGAGGCTGAGGTAGGAGGATCACCTTGAGTTTGAGGCCAGCCTGGGGCTACAGAGTTAGCCTGGGCTATAGTGAACCCCTTCTTCAAACCAACCAACCAACCAACAAAACAAACCAGGCAGAAGTTTAAAAATTAAAAACAACAAAATGTTACCCATCCTCTTCCTGCCTCAGGTGGCTCCTTCCTTCCTTTCTTCTTTCTTTCTTCCCTCCCTTCTTCCCTCCCTCCCTTCCTTCCTTCCTTCTTTCTTCCTCTTTCTCTCTTTCTCTCTTTCTTTCTTTCTCTCTCTCTCTCTTTCTTTCTTTCTTTCTTTCTTTCTTTCTTTCTTTCTTTCTTTCTTTCTTTCTTTCTTTCTCTCTCTCTCTCTCTTTCTTTCTTTCTCCTCTCTGTGCAGTATGTGGTGCCTGTTCATAGGTGTGTGGTCACAAGTGTGTAAAGGCATGTGCACACATATGTGTGTGGAAGACAGAGGTCAATGTCAGATGTCATGCTCCATCACTCTCCACTTTATTTTACTGAGACAGGGTCTCCCACTTGAACCCAGAGCTTGCTGATTTGGCTCCTCTGCTAGCTACCTAGCCGGGGGTGGGGGATCCCCTGTCCTGATTCCTGAGTGCTGGGATTAGAGGTGGGCTTCCATGCCTTCCTGGCATTTACGTGGGTACTGGGGTTCTGAACTCTGGTCTTCATGCTTGTGTTGCTAGAGCTTCTCCCACTGAGCCATCTCCCCAGCCTCTTCTCTTGTAGCTCTTTTCCCGGTGCTGATTAAACCCAGGCCTTATGTATGTGAGGCAAGTGTTGTCACTGAGCTATAGCCACAGTCACTCAGTTCCTGGGACATTTCTACAGGTACAATGGACACAAAAGAAGTGGTTGATCTGGAGTAAACATGTCTCACAGTCCTGCATCTGGCTTCAGTCCCTACAAACGAGGGTAACTCAGCTTAGGGATCCCAGATAGGGCACTGCCATGAAAAACTCAGGTTAGCTCCTGCATGCCTGTGTCCTTTCTCCCATCTGGAAGTGGTTTAATGCAAAGTACAGGGAAGACAACTAAGAAGGCTATGGTCACTACATGCCCAGTATGAGGCAGAGAAGACATCTTATTTAGGATTTGCCAAGGGTCCTAATACCTGCTATCATTTCCCTGACAGGTTTCCTGTGTGAAGCAGATATACGGTATTGAAAATTATCGTAAGATATAATGACAATATCCTTGATAAACCCAGTCTGTCCAGGCATTATGTGTATATTTGACAAGGAGATGTTTTCTTTTAATCTTTATAGCAGCCGCCTATAATGGGAAACCACTCGTATGGACTTTACAAATAGCTAACTCTCTCTATGAGCCATCTTTATTCATCCCAGCAGTCTGTTCACATTGATTGAGAAATAAAGCTCAGGGATGGCCAGCAATGTGTCGAAAGACCACAGAGCTGAGAAGTAGGGGACTAGAAACTGAATCACAGTCACTCTGACTCTATGGCCCTGTCTCCTTCCTTAACTCCATCTGCAATAACTGTCTGTGGTGAACTGAACTGATATGGGACCAGCATCCAGCAGAAAGGCCACAGGCTGGCCATGGAGATAAAATACAGCAGAGACATATGAAAATGACCACATTTCAGTGGGGGAGGGATAGGCATCCCAAGGTCTAGGGTGAAGAGGGCTAGGCTTGAGCAAGCAAACATGACAAGACTCAAAGGTCTACTTGCAAATCTAAGTGTTCACACATCCACCTGTCCGTCTGTTTGTCCATCATTCATTACCTCCACCCACCCACCTGCCCTTCAATCTATCCCCATGTCCACCCACTCACCTACTCATCCATCCATCCATCCATCCATCCACCCACCCTTCCACCTACCCATATATGCATCCAACCCACCCACCCATTCACTCATCCATCCATCTACCCCTCCCTCCCTAGAAATTTTACCACCAGGATTGAATGAATCCCTCTGTGCTCCATGTGAACACTGAAGTCAGCTGGGTTGGCTGCGGCCACTCTTACAGGATCAAGGGGAACACACAATTCCCCACCCTTACACTGTAATTTGCTCTGGTCAGTCCAGTTGCATTTTATCTCTGACCTATGAAGAGGGAAATGGTAAAATGTTTTTTTTTTTTTTCCAGGAACACTGAAATAACTGGGACTTTTTAAAAATAGATTTTAATTTTTGGAGTAATTTCTGGTTCATAGTAAGAGTGAGTGGAAGGCACAGTGATTTCTCAGGGACTCCCTGTCCTTCCCTACAGATAGCCTCCCACACTATCAGCAACCCTAATACCAGAGCGGTACACATGTCATAATGGACAAACACACACTGACAATTATCGCCTGCAGTTCAAGGGTCTCTGGGGTTGTGTGATGGCAGCTTGAGTGCTGGCTCTGTGCTGACCTCTACATCACACTTTCCCAGAGCCATTGACCAACTGTACCAAGGCTTGAACCCAGCCTTACCTGAGTGTGGGCGCCTCACTGCAATGTGGCTTTTAGGTCAAACATAGAGAAAAGTGGTTTGGTGAGCAGTGACCATCACCCAATAACCAAAGGCCTATGAGGTCAAGTTGAGTTACTCTGTGTGCCCAGATCAATGGGTGAGTCTAGGGGAGGGGCTTTTGTTCACAGGGCAGAAGAGAAGGCAGAGATCTCCACTGGCTAAGCAGTTTTGCCTATTGCTGGAAGCACTTGGGATACTTAGGGGACATCCCTGTTTGAGAGAGGTTGACCCACATCACCCAAAGATCTGTCACTTTGACAAATACAATGTCTCTACTCTATTGAGCACCCACTTTGTGCCCCTCATGGCCAGGCACTGAGGATAAGTGCCTCCATCCCTACTGGTGAGGAATGCAGCTTGCATGCCCCTGCCCTTGCTGCCCTCTGTGGTACTGGAGGCCATGGGCCCTCTCAAGGCAAGGGGCCTAAGAATGTTGTTGCAAAATAAAAAAGAGCTGGATCCTTTAGCTGAGTAGAAGAGGTCAGAGGACCCCAGAAACGGGCTTCTGAGTCATTCACCCCCCTTCTCAGTACCCTTGAGGTCCTCAGGCAGGATGAAGGGCTTAAGGATACAGATCTTGCCACTCTCCTCTGTTCCTCTCTTGAGGGTCCTCCCTCATTGGGTGGGCCAGAAGAAAGCTAGCACCTTCCTTCCTGAAGCAGTTTGGTGGGATTCGGGGAGGGCCTGTGGCGCCTCCTGCCTGGTCTTTTAATTCAGAATCTAGCTTTCCTTTCTGAAAGGCACTCAGGGCCCTGCATCTGAGAGTGGAGTAACACCAGGCAAGCAGCCTCAGGAAGTGGACAGAGGTGACTTCCTCTGCACCCACTACTTGCCTCCAGGTGGTGGCCCCCATGATAAACACTATCATCCAGGACCCCAAGTCTTGGAGGAGGATGAAGACAGCTGTGGATGACTACAATGAGTAGCACATGTGGTACCCAAGCCCTGTGCGCACTAACTTACCAACTCACCCACTACCCCTCCACTTTCTCTCAGATGTGACCCAAAAGGCCGAGAAGCCTCTTACCCCTCATGTAGGGTCTTGCATTGTAGTCTAGGCTAGTCTCAAACTCACAATACTCCTACCTCAGTTTCCTGAGTACTTGTATTACAGGCAAACACACCATGCCTGGCCTTGGCCTTGGCCTATCTTGGGTCCAGCTTCTTCCTCATGAGTGATGCGAGGGATGGCCTCAAAGCCATGCAGGGTTGGGGGACACTGAATCTCATTGTTCTTAAGACTCTGGGTAGCTTACTGAAGGGCTCCAGCCACAGGAGCTGCGCCCTATTTGCCTGGGTTGGGGAGCAATGTTCTAAAACCCCAGGGGATTTTCCTATTAAGTTCTCTGTGCTCATTGGAGCTTGCATTTGAAGATGCCCTCATGCTGGTTCTCAAGTCAAGCACAGCTACTCCTGTGCCTGTCCCAACTTGGATCTGGGTACAGTACAGCCAGAAGGGGGGCAGTTTGATGAGGCCCAGGGGATGGGCTATGGGGTGTATATATGTGCTTGTGTATATGCATGCGAGTGAGCATTGGCTGAGGAGTTGTCAGAAGGAGGAAAGGAGAGGGTGATGTCCCAGCTGCCTTCTGGGAGTTGGTGATAGGGTTGGGGAGCGAGGCAGCAGATCCTAGACAGGGAGAAAACAGGATTGTGGAGCGTAGGCTCCATCACCACAAAGATGGAGCCCAAGGACTGCTCCCCAGAGCAGCTGGCCACGAAGGCAGGAACAGGGATGTTTCAGCGGCCGTCCTCCACCCACTGACCTACCATCATGCCCCCTTCCACGCTCTTCTCAACCACTGGACGCACCTCTCCCAGGACATTCTCCTTGGTAAGTCCTACCTGACTGGCAGTGTTTTATGCTAACCGTGGCTCCTGCGAGCCCAGTTTATTCTCTGCTGGGGGCTTATGCTCCTTTGTGGCCAACACAAGTGGCCCTGCCCTTGAGCACAGGCAGCTCCACGGCTGAGTGAGGGGGTTGGACCAGCATGGTCACTGTTAGAACTACCAATGTGAGGAGCTAAATTGTCAAGTCTGCCTGGGGCACTCTTACTCCATCTGTGTCTGGAGAACTACATGCCCTTCAAAGCATAGGTCACTTCAAACTCTTGGAACAAAGTTAGCCATTCTGTCCTGTGTTATCAGAGTGCTTCACAAGGAACTGTGCTGCCTTTGGCAATGGCTGATCCGGAATCTAGATCCCCCAAGGCTCTGAATTCTTCAACTGGGGATTATCACAGTATAGTAGTGGCCTGACCCAAGGCAAGCCAGAATGTGATCTAGGTGAATGAGTGAACACATGAATCCTGTAACGCTTTGAGCTTAGCCATCTGCAGCTAGGCGGATAGGCTGGATGGAGAGGACCCTGGAGTCTCTAGACAGTGGTTCCGGGTATCCAAGCATTGGGCCAGTAGTAGAGCAATTGTGGTACACCTGAAGGGGACTCAGGCCTTCCAGCCTGGGGTCCTCTGTTCTTATGGAGGTGGGGCATGGAGAAGGGGGTTGAGATTTGGATAGAAAGAGCCATAGCTTAACCAGCAGAACTTTTTTTTTTTTTTAAGCCTGACTCCACTAGAAAGCTGAGTGTGGCCTTGGATGGGTATCCCTGGAGCCAGGCATCCTGGCCAGGGTCCTGGGGAAGGGGTGGGTCTGGCTTTTCCAGCACAGAGCTCCACCCCAGGGGGCTGTGCCTGAGAGTAATTGGCTGGTCCTCCTGCGCAGCAGGAGAAAGTCTTGGCTAATTTGCCGGAACGCTCTAGTTAAATGCCAATTAGGACGTTCTGTCCACTGCTCTCTTCCAATATATTAATAATGTAATTAAGCGTTTATTGCCTGCACAAATTAAAAATTAACTTAAACGGACAACCCGAAAAACTGAGGAAGTGACCGCTTAAACAACCAATTTGCATTTCATTCTAATGGCAACTTCAAACACAGCCCTGTCCTGGGTGCAAGGGTTTGGCTTTTCAGTTAAGGGCCCAGCCAGCTGCCAACAGCTGCTGGCTTCTCAGCTTTTCTATGCTGGATTGTGCCTGTCCATACTACTCCAGTTTTAGGTGTGGAGATGGTCTTTCTCCCACAAGAACAGGAGGGGCTTTCTGCTAAACTTTGGTCTCGGCTTCTAGAGGCCCCACCCCCTCTCCCAGGGGTCTGTGGCGTGCCACTGGGGGAGACTGGGAGAGGGCAGGTCCCCAAACTCCTGCTCCTCCCTCCCCCAGGGTTGATTTGTCCTGCATTCCAGCCCAGGAGATGGAAAGCAGATGGTGCTGGTGTGGAGAGGGGGGAACCCAGGAACAAGGAGACCTCCCCTTACCCCAATCTGCCCCGGGGAGACATGGAGCAGAATGTCTGGGCCCAGGGAGAGCTGTTGGGAGATGGGACTGAGCTGTGTCCTCAGAACAGAGGTGAGAGGATAAAGTTCCCTTCTCTTCTGTCCCTGGGATATGTCTAACACGGCAGGTGTACCACTATTGGTCTTCTTCTCCAAAGAGCCACAGGAGGGGACCTGGACGGGAGGAGCAGGAAGCCAGGGAAGTGGGCAACTGGGGACCTGGGAGAGGGTGATGACAGAGCCTGGGGGCAGGAGGTGGCTGTGGTTTCAGCCTGTGCTTGGCCAATCTCTCCATTGTGTCCCTCTGGCCTTGTGTCTTGAAGGGCCCCTCCCGTGCTCACAGGTGCTGGGTTTTCCCTGTGTCCTGTCCTCCTCTCCTGTGAGGATGGCTTCATGTCAGCACTCTACCTGCAGGTAGTGGTGGGGCACCTCAGGACATCTACATCCCAGAACCAGAGGTCCCCTACCCCTAACCCCACTGCAGCGAATAAGGCAAATGGGCTTGTTTTAAACACTTTATTTATAAAAAAGTACATTTTTTTCCTCAGTACATTTTTCAACCCATCATTTTTTTTATACAAGTAAAAGGAGGTGAGGCAAACACCCCCTGGGTCAGAACCAGGAGAATCTGCTGGGCTGTCCCCAGGACCAAAGACAAAACAGTGACGAAGAAACTGAAGCAAAGGAAGCGAATCACACTCAAGAGGCGAGGGTGGCAGCTTCTCCTGGATTTTGTTTCCATTTGTACAAAAAAAAAAAAAGAAAGAAAGAAAGAAAGAAAACCAATATTTTTTTCTGGCCAACAAGCCCATTCCTCACAGCAGGGGTCAGAAGAGCAGCAGCAGCAGCAGTGAGGAGGTCCAGGTTGGCGCCCTCACCTCCTGGGCATCTTTGGCCCATGTTGGTTGGAGTTACCTGCCCTCCCTCATCGGGAGAGGGTTTCAGTTGGCAGTCAGGCTTGGAGGTCTCTATCTAGACCCCCAGAAGGCCTGGGAGCACCCCTCCTACCAAAAGAGGGAACACAATGTCTGCTGGGCTCAGGGGAGTAGCCCCATCCACCTTAGTCCTGATTCTCTGCCTTGAGGATGGCAGAGAGTTATTGCACCAGTGACTGGGCACACGGGGAGTGTCTGCCAGAGGGACTGTGTGCTCGGGGCTTGAGCCCCTGTCTGTCTGTCTGTCTGTCTGTCTCAGACCCAAGCACTAGGAAATCACTGCTTCCTGCAAGGGCTTCCAACACTGCTCTGTCTGCACAAAGTGCCCATCTGGCCACGTGCATGTGTGTGCACACATGCCCGTGCTTGGGTCTGTGGTAGGCGTGTGTGCTGGGCTTGTGTTCACTGACTCCATGCTGCTGCTTTTCAGATCCTTCTGGTGAAAGGGACTCAGAGGGCTGTTGCACAGTATCAACAATACCAAAATCTGCAGGGAGACAGGGATCCAGAAGCAGTGGGGAGCAAGAGGCCTTGGCACAGTTAACACCAAGTTTTATTTTCTTCCCAGCAAAGAGGAAGCTCAGCTCATGCTGGGGGCATGGAGGTGAAACAGGGCGCCCTCCTCTCTGTTGGACTGCTCTCCCTCTGCCATCTGGCTGTGGCCCAGCAGCAGGGCCCACTGTCCTACAAACATGGGGCACAGAACACCTCTCCTCCTTCACGCCCTCTTAGCTCAGGATGGCAGCTACCTGGTAGGGCTGCAGGTGGACTCCTCTGTCACATGGACCTCTCAATTTGTGCTTTGCTTTGGGGAAAGGTTTGGAAGTGTCTTAAGGGGAACTCAAGTGCTTTGGCGGGGCCCAGGCCACCTCAGTCTATCACAGAATAAGGAACAGGGAGTGACAGTGAAGGCTAAGGATGACTTCTTTCAATTTGGTCGCTCTGCAAGGACAGGAAATGCCTTTGAAGGGCAGGCGGGGCCTTCCTCCTGCCTGGGGACAAGAGGATCAAGCAGAGGGGCTACAGAGACATGGGAGGGACACTAATACTTCCGGGAAAAGCAGCCCACTCCCCCACTTCCTTCTGCCCTGTGGCTAAAAAGGCCCCAGAATTTCCCCTCCCCCAACACTTCATCCAGTGCCAATAGGGGAGAGCTGCCCCAGGGCTGGCATGGCTTCAGACTTCTGCTACGTGGCTACTGGGCAGCCTGTGCTGGGACTAGGGGCAGTGTGGGCTGGCAAAGGGGGCCCAGGAGTGCCAGGGCAGAGATGGCGCTTGAGCTGGGGATTCAATAGCAGCACCAGGAAGGGGAGTAGGATGTGGGCTGGGGCTCCCTTAGGAAGCCTATGGCAGGGCGGGTCAGTACCCGTGGGGCACAGAGTGGTCTGCCTCCTCCCCCCAACACTTGCCATCCCTCGGAGCATGCTATCCCGTGCCGAGTTAGCTGAGATCCTAACATGTAAGCCTGAGGGCTCCTGGAGCCCACCTCTACCACCCCAGTGCGTGGACATGCCCATCTAGAGTGCGAGGAACTCGGGGGGTCGATGGAGGAACTGAGGCACTTTGAGCTGGGGGTCAGAGGGCTGGGAGAGGCCTTCCTCCTTACATATACATAAGATGGAAACCAGAGTCCCATTCAAAGAGGAAGCGTGGCTCTAAAGGAGGGCTCCTTAGTGTGCCCCTTCCCAATCCCACCATGGCACCAAGCAAAGCTGAGCAGGGCCAGCAGCAGGTCCCCAAGTGCCATGCCCCTGCACTTTCTGTGAGGCCTGTGACATCTATGCAGGCCTTCATGTGTAAAGCATTCTCTGTCCTCACTCTATCAGACTATGTGCAGAGCTTCTCCCACGTGGCTGCCTTCTCCACACAAACACCTTGCCTTGGATTCCCTTCTGGGATCCTGGCCCTGACTTTCCAAGCACTTGACAGATATGGAGAAATTCTGAGAAACAGCTATGCTGTCAGGAGAGGTTGGGGCCATCCTGCAATCTTAGCATGGTGGCAGCTGGGAGGCTCATCCTTGCCATCTCTGGAAATTTCTATCAGCTGCTTCCATGCTCAGCTGGGAAGGAGGAAGAGGTGGAGCACAGGGGTTGACCTTGGGCAGTGTCCAGCCTGGCAAGGACATGTGAGCTCTGGGGGTGATGGTGTAGACTGGATGGTGTGTACATGGGAACAGCAGAATTCACCTGGGGTCCCCCACTATGTGGAGAACACACTAGGGACAAAGGAGAGGGACACTGGAGCTGGGTCAACTCCACTCTGTAGGCCTACAAGGAAAAAAATGTAAAACCGCTCTCACCAGGAAAACTCACTGCCCAGGGCCCCACCCAGTAGGGACCTCACCTCCATTGCTTAATTAACAAGACTCCCCTGGGCACTCTGGAGAAGCTCTTCCCCACCTCTTGGGAACACCTAACCCGGGGATCTAACCCTCGGCTGAGTCAGCTTGTGGTGAGGGGCACTGGCTTCTTTCTCTCTGGGAAGAGGAGCAGCATGTGGGGGTGAGGGTGGGGTGCTCTTCATCTTGAAGCCCCCTTTTGCCCACCACCCTCAATAAAGAGAACACAAACATATTCCAGTGTTGGGGGGTAGGGAGGACTGGCTTCCCAAACCCTGGAGGGATGCCCAGGTACACGAGACAACAACAGGGCTCCCTACACAGAGGGCAGTGGGTGGTGGGGTTGTGAAAGGAAAGATACAGCAACACCAAAGCCACGGTCGACACAGCACCATGGGGAAGGGCTGGGTGGGGTGGGAAATAAAAACAAAGCCGAGTGGGGTCTGCCCCGGGCTCCCCTGGCTCCCCAGGAGTTTGGGGCTGGCTTTGGGCAGCTGGATGAGTCTCTGTCGAGCTCCCGGGGCAGTAGGTGGTGGGGACGGGCAGGTGGCGTGCGGGTAGGGGCTCAGGGAGAAGTGGGCACAGACAGAGGCTCCGAAAGGGGGTGCTAAACATACCACTCCTTCTTGGAAATGAAAGACCCGTCATTCTGAGAAACCATGTTCTCCGCCAAGTCCAGCTGCTCAGGGTCATACTGGTAGCCCAGAGTCCGGTCTCCATAGCCATCCTGACGGGCTTCGGCCTCATCCACGGTGAAGTAGGGCCGTTTGGCGTCCTCATCGTATTTGGGATGGGGGCCCCCCACCTTGCGCTCACCCCCTCCGCCGCCCTCCTCCTCCTCTTCTTCCTCATAGCTGCTTCCACCCAGTGGACCGGCCTTCTTCTCGTCATCAGAGTCATCTGGATACTGCAGGTTCTGTGCCATGGGTGGGTGATGCTGGGGGATGCCAGCCTTGCTGTAGCCGTTACCATACACATGCTTCTTGGTGCTATAGTCACCCTTGAATGTGTGCCGACGCCGACGCAGGGCCACCACGATCCCGCCGACCACAATCAGCACCAGTAGGACGCTCCCTGCCACACCCCCAATGATGGCCGTGGGCACTGTCCCAGCACGCCGCCCATGTTCGGGAGATGGGGTGTAGGGGAATTCTGGGAGAGGAAAAGAGATGGAGGGGACAGTATCAGCATCTGCTCCAGGGGAGTTAGCAGGGGTATAAGGAGGCAGGGGAGGGAAAGGCTCAGGACAGAATGTCCATACCCCAGCTTTGAATGACTCCTGTTTCAGAGCACCCTCAGCATGCCACCCTCCTGGGGCCTGACTAGACAGCATTGGGAGCTGGAGCAAGATAGAGGCGAGAAGAGAGAGGCAGCTAAATGTACCCACAGAACCAGAGCCTTCCACCCTGACTGTCCTCCCAGGTGGTGGTAGTCCAGCTCCACCCCATCAAGATGCAGAAAGACACAGATGCAGCAGCTCCCTAGGCTCAGCACCTGCCTTCCCAGTGCGCCCCCTCCCCCCAGGGAGTTCTGTTGTTCGCTTCTGCTCATAGGAAGAGACAGCTAGGGAGGCTAACTTGCCAAGGCCACGTGGTCAATGACGCAATGTTGCTTTTACCGCATGTACGGCCTATGCACACATCATCAGTGCCCTTTGCCTGACACTTAAAAGTCACTGTCCCAACACCAGGAGCTCACTAGGTATTCCAGGACTGATTTCAGCTGCCCTTGGGGCGCAAGGAAAACAAGTTTCCAAGTTTTGGCCCAGTGGATACCCTGTGAGTGCCAGTCAGCTGCCAAGGTGCCAGAAACGAGAGCTGTGGTGTTGGCCCTGCAGGGCAAGGTGGAGGAGGACTGTTGGTACGGGCAGCTTGGGCTACAGAGATGAGACACCCAATAACATAGCAGGTCATAGGCACAGAGCAGGGTCAGCAGAGGTCCCTGTGTGCTATAGACCAGGGCGTACTGGCCCACAGGCCGGTGCTAAGAGAGGTGTATATTGAGGAAAGAGGGGGCTGGGCCTGATGGCTCAGGCTAAAGCAAGGGGGCTGCTAGGAGTTCAAGGGCAACAGAACAAGACCCTGTCCCAAACAAACAAAAATCAACAACGAGGAGGGTAAAAATGAAAAGGCAATAAAGGTGAAAACAAAAACAAAGAAACCAACCCATAATGGAAGAGGGTTCGAGTGCAGAGAAGACAAGGTGAGTGGCTTTATACCAGCAGGGACAGGCTGTCCCTTCCCTTTCCTTCCACTTACAAGGCCTGAGAGGATGGAGAACCTGACCAGGCCACTAGGCCTGGCCAAGAGGTCCCAGGGCAAGGCTCAGGGAGGCGGTACCCAGCACCACCACAGGGTGGCACCGGAGACCATGGCTGTTCAAGGGAGGCAAAGGAGGTGCTGGGGTGAAGGCTGCCTTGGCTGCACTTCCTCCCCTCTCTTCAGGCCTAGGCTAAGGTACTGGATTTCTCTGGGCCCATGCTGCTGCCCCTCGGAGCCTGCTGCAGCCAGAGCAATCCTGGATCCAGCATCACTCACGCCATCGGAATCACAACACTCCTCCCAGGAGCCTGTTCCCTCCTCCTGGGTGGAGCAGGACCCCATGTGAGTGTGTGGGGTGTGTTGGCAGCAGGCTGGGCAGGGTGGAGATTCTGGATGAAGGAAAGGCCTTCCTGTGGCTCAGGCGGGAAAGGCTAATGAAAACTCAGAGGCTGTTTGCTCAAGTTCATGTGGCTGAGCTGTGGCCACCCAAATGCTCTTGTGCCTGGAGCTGATCAAGAGAAGCAAGAGCCCCGGGAGACTCAGTTATCCACTTGTCCCCACTGTGTACTCAGTGCGGGACACCAAGGAGCTAACCCATAAATGCTTGCTGAATATCTATTATGGCTGCCTTTCTCGAGAACAGTTTTCTGGAAGTTCAAACTCTTCCTGGTTTGCCAGGTCCCACCTAACCCTTAGAAAGGCTCCTCTCACCTGTACCTCCCAAGAAGCAAGCCATCGGTGGTAGTTTTGAGTAAATGTCCCCTAATAGAATTTATTATAATTGTGAATTGTCTTCAGTCTTCTGGCTGGAGGAAGTGTCACTTTGGCCTGGCCTCCTGGGGTCATGACACCCTTTCTAAACTGGATGCAAAATACTAGGGATAGATATGCAAAAGAAAAGTCTGAACCCCAGTCTGGCAGTTCTGAATTTTTGTGAGTTACAATGTGCTTGCTTGTTTGAGGTGCTGGTGGTGGGTTTCTCTCTTTGCTTGCTTCTGTGAAAGGGCCAGCTTTTTCCTTAACTTCCCCTGGGTCTGTTACTTCAATAAATACTTTCCAGCCAGGTGTGGTGGCACACGCCTTTAATCCCAGCACTCGGGAGGCAGA
This sequence comes from Zapus hudsonius, assembly GCA_004024765.1. Lineage (NCBI taxonomy): Eukaryota > Metazoa > Chordata > Mammalia > Rodentia > Dipodidae > Zapus > Zapus hudsonius. The sequence continues at coordinate 102,945 of PVHP010000321.1, read as the reverse complement.
GGTAGGAGGATCATCATGAGTTCAAGGCCACCCTGAGACTACATAGTGAATTCCAGGTCAGCCTGGACTAGAGCGAGACCCTACCTCGAAAAACCAAAAAATAAAAATAAAAATAAATAAATAAATAAATACTTTCCTCCCCCATATTGTGCCTGGGTTGGAGATTCATCCCAGCAACGTGTGACTGACTTAGACACCATCTTTCCATGGGGTGTCCCAGGAGCCGCTGGGAGGAACCGTACCTGTCTGTACTTTCAACCTGCCTTTTCCTCTTTGATTCTCATCAGGTCTGAACTTCTAACCTGCCTTCATGTCATTTCTATTTTTATGGCTTGAAATAGGGTCTTACTCTTAGAGTCTTCTGCCTGAGTTTTGGGATGATGGGCCACCACACCTAGCCTGTCTTCATGTGTTTACTTCTCCATCCAGTCAGCAATGCATCCTGAGCATCTACAAGAAACTCCCAGAATTGTTGCTGAGCCAAAGGAAAAGCTTGGACCAGAGCAGCAAGCCGACACCCAGGGAGCTGGCAGGGAAGGGCCCGGGGTACAGAGGAATGAGAACACTATGCCATGGACTTAGAAAAGGCTTCTTGGAAGCTGGGCTTTGCTCAGCCTTGAAGGACGACACTAGCAAGATAGAAAGCAAGGCAATGCGATGGAGGTGCCCCTTGCCTGTCAAGTGAAGATCCCTGGGCCCTTGGCTTTCTCCCTGTTCCCAGCTGGCTTTCTCCATTGTCTCACCAGAAGTTCCGCCCTCACACCTTCAGGCCTTGTCTTTCTTCCTGACACAGCTGGTCTCACTTTCAAGAGCTACTTTGATCCTCCTGGCTTTCTAAACCATTTTCAGATACATATCTCTCACCCAACTCTAGAACTCTCCAGAGGTTTTTCAAATTGTACCCTATGGAACCTCAAGCCGTTGACTCGGAGGCTTAGCAAAAGTAGTGGGTCAAAAACTTGGAGAGACACTGGGCGAGCATCAGAGCCCATCCTTCTCACACACACTGCACTGTAAGAGGGTGTGTAAGATGTGTATTTCCCCACTTCCTGGAGCATGCCTCCCATCTTGCTGCCCACAGGACTATCTCAGGGGGACTAACATTCAGGGTTACACGTTTGAGAAACCCCCCTCTGGTGCATTCTTTTTGGAATTCTCACCACCAACTCAAAACCCATCAACCATTCCAGCATGGTTGGCTATCATCTCAAACCCTCTCTGCTCAACACAACTCCCCTGGGCCTTCCACTGCCACCACCATGTGGCCATTCTTGGAGTTCAGAATGTCCTTGGCCTCTCTGCCATCAAATCTAGTTGATGCCTCATGTTCATTGGTCTCGTTGCTTTTTGTCAGGTTCTACAGCTGCAGTGATTCCTGGACTACCAACCTCACTGCCTCATTCACACTCTGCACTATAAAGACATGACCACTTCCTGTCTCAGAGCAGCAGTGACTCCCCATTGCCTGCTGGGACTTGTTGTCCTGCCTTCAAGGCTTCTACTTTAGTTGGGTTTAACCAGCTCACCTTCACTGCTAGTTTGGATAAATGTGTCCAAAGGCCCACGTGGTAAAGATTTGGTTGCTAGTTCATGGTGCTATGGTATGTGTAGAAGTGGGGCCTAGCATACCCTTGAGAGACACTAGGACCCTGGGCCTTTGTATGTTTTTTGCTTCCTGGTTGCCATGAAATGAGCAGGTTCCTCCGCTTTCCACTCCTGCCTCATCACAGACTCCAAAGAACATGTTGGACCATGGACTGAAACCTTTGAAACTGTGAGCCAAAACAAACCTTTTCTTTTTTGAAGTTGATTATCTCAGGCATTTTGTTACAGAAACAGAATTGACTAATATACTATTCTTGCTGTCCAAGTGGGCTCTTATATGTGTGTTGCTGGGGATTGAACCTAGAGCCAGGCACACGCTAGACTAGTACTCTACCACTAAGCTATATCCCAGGCTCTCTTTTTACCACTCTAGCCCAGGCTGACATGGAATTCACTATGTCGTCTCAGGCTGGCCTCAAACTCACAGTAATCCTCTTACCTCTGCCTCCCAAGTACTGGGATTAAAGGCGTGTGCCATTATGCCCAGCCTCCATTTCTTTTCTTTTCTTGCATGTGTGTAGTATGTGTGGTGTGGCACATGTGTGACATATGTATGTAGCATGAAGATATCCTCACTCTGTACATGTATGTATAGAGGCCCTCTGAGGAGAACATTGTTTTCCTTTATTGCTATCTATTTGTTTCCTTGAAATGGATCTGTCAGACTGGCTGAGCAGTGAGCCCCAGCGACTCTGGTTTCTGCTCCCCACAGGACTGGGTTAGAGGTGAGTATGGCCATACCCGGCTGTCTATGTGGGTGCTGGCGAATTGAACTCAGGCCCTCATACTTGAAGACTTTGTATTTTGAGTCAGGGTCCAAGTTGCCCAGGCAGGCCTTGAACTTGTGATCTTCCTGCTTCACCCTCCTGCCACTAGTCCTGGCTTCATGTGGGTTCCTTTACGTGAGTCATGTATCCCGCCTGCCAGGAGCACCTCCCTTACCCCTTCCCACCTCCTGCACTTCTTCAGTCCCTGCCATATGCAGGCTTCTCTTTTTCAGCTCACTTAGCATTTTCTCTGTAGAATTCTCATGTACTAATGGTCTACACTTTTCATTTTGGTTTAAACAGTTGCGAATCTCATCTTATTAATCACAAATGAACATAGAAATTGCAAATACATGCAAATTTGGATTAACCGACATTGGTTCTGGTTCTTCTGCCAGTTTCAAGTGATGACAACACCTCTTCCCTTCAGCAGGAGTGAGGGAAGGGCTGGAGGAAGTGGCCGCCTCATCATCTGGGGCTGACTCACTGCAGTGTGCGGTCAATGCAAGTAAGTTCCACAAGGCTACTTTATGCTTTCCCAGCAGAGACCCAATGAAAAATAAAGCACTCTTACATTTTACTCAAGTAGATTGGATTTCTTGACCTCACTAATCACAGCGTGGCAGGGTTTACTACATCATCTGTCTGATGAGAGCGGTTGGTGTCCTGAACTCCTTTGTAAATTATAATTTGAAATAAATCTAGGATCTGGCCACTTCTCACTATTCATCACCATCACCCTGGTCCGAGACACCATCATCTCTCACCTGAATCATTTATGGCCACAGCCACCTCACTGTTCTCCGCCCTTTCCCTATATAGACTGTTTTCAACACAGCAGCCAGCGAGAGCCCATTAAAGGGTAGGCCAGAGCACGTCACCGCTCTGCCCAGGGCTCTCCAATGACTGTTTCACGCAGAAGGAAATCTAAAGCTCCACAGCCTAGAATGTTCTCCACGACTTGTGCCCTGCCTCTATCTCTGACCCCATCTCTTCCTGCTTTCCTGCAGGCAGAGGGCTCTTTCCTAGGGATCCCTGCCTCATACCATCACCTTCTTAGGGGGTTGCCTCTAATACCACTTTCTCATTAAGGCCCTCCTCACCCATCCTGGTGAATTGCAGTGTACCAGCCCCTCCCCCACCATTTGTACCTCCCTCACTTGGTTCTTTTTTCCCAATTTATCTTCAAAATTACTCCATAATTTTCACAAAGACAGAGTGGCTCTGTTTTGCTCATTGATGTATCCCAAGTGCTTAGACCACCTGGCACGTGCCTGGAGTTCAAAAAGAATCTTTGTTGAGTGAAATAATGCATTTTCTTATGGCAGGCTCTGTCTTAGAGGTGAAGCTCGCTTTAGGCAGAGCAAGTGTTCAGAAGACACTCCAAGCAGGCCTGGGGCACACTGGGAAGAGTGGGGACAGGAGGAATGGTGGCTTAGGGGCAGACTATACGTGGTTTCTTCCTCAGCCACACAACCCCCAAAGGCCCTCGGCTTCGCTTTTGTTTTCTGTCCTAAGGAGATGTTTATTGCCCCCTGGGAATCTTTTCTGGGAGCAAAAGAAGCCCCTGTTATTTTGACTACTTTTGGGTCAGGCCTGTGTAGATGGAAAGGCTAAAATGATCTTCCAGTACTGCAGAGCTAAGGTGCTAAGCAGGGGAGCAGAAGAAAGAGGTAGGTGTGGGGACTGAATTCATGCAGGCAGGAGGAATGGAGCATCTTCCCCCCACCCCCATCTCTCCAGCTGTCACATTCAGCCAGTAGCTCCTGTCTCTGTGCCAGAAACAGCCACAAGGGCCGCAGCTGGGAGGGGAGGGAAGAGCTGGGTGGGCACTGGGGTCGTTTACTCTTGCTAGAGGGAATCCAGCCAGACTCTACCACTTCCTCTTAGAAAGTGGCTTGCTTTACCCTATTCTTGAAGAGTTGCAGTGTCCTGTCTGGGGTCTCAGGCTGGCTGTGACAACAGGGCAATGGGACTTTGCATTCTGGGATGGTGGTTCATTAACTGAGGTGAGTAGGCTGATGTGGAGGGCTTTGGATGGATCTGAGGTGGATGGGAGTTAGGGTTCAGTCTGGAATTAAGATCTGGGGTCAAAGAGAATATCTGCGCTTCCTTCTATAACCAAATGCCTGGTGCTTTTGCAGGCAGGAAATGGCAAGTAGTAGACCTGGAAGCTGTGCGAACTACACTTCCCAGAATGCAGTATGGTTGGCCATAGGGAACATGGGAAGGCCTGGGGTCACCCCCTGGGAAGCCCTGATGATGTCCTACTGCAGCTGCAGCAGCTGTGTATTGTGTCTAACCACCAGGAAGAACCTTAACAAACTGGAGGAGCTCTGTCTGGGTCTTCCCAGAGGTACGGACACAGCTGTGTCTTGGGCTCCCAGACACTGTCATTTGCTGGCCTGGAAACAGGCACATTTGCTCTCAGCACAGCTATGGGCTCCTGTTTGCACACTCAGCATGCAGACAGTGGCTTGCTAGCTCACACCGGCTCACACTCACATGCTTACTGAAGCACATATCCACACTCATGCCTGGGCATGCCCACTCGCAGAGACACTGCTGAAGGCCCACCATCCTTGGAAAGAACTGGTCTGACTGGTATGCCCAAGGGATGAGCCCAGGCTTCATTGGAAATGAGAGTTGGGACAGACATCATGCACCCCAGTGGCCTCCCTATCAAAGAGGTTTGGCCATTGTCCTCTTAACACCCCTTAGGGGTGTCTGCTACCACATTAAGTCATGGTCATACCCTGGGGCTCTCTCCACCCTTGGCATGAGCTTTTGTGGAAGAAGAGAGGGGACTCCACTGGCCAATGCCCTGAAATTGATTCTCCCCAGGAATGGGATTTGTGAGCATCATGGAAACACACCCGCAGATTCTGCTGGGTTTGTCTCAGCTCCCTCATTCCTATGGTGAGAGTTTGGTCCTGTTTTATACTAGGGTTTGGTTACTCGCTGTGACAGCCCCTAACTGGTGTCTTGGTGCCATCATGTAGCCTCCCCTGTGAGCTGTTGGGATGCTCTAGTGGTCCCCACCCACTGCGCCAACAATGACCTCCCACCAAGACTACTCATGTTCAGGCCTGGCCCGCCCCAACTGCTCATTCCACTCTCCAGATGTGTCCAGGGCAAAGCTATTCCTGAACTGATGGCCAGAATGAAACATTAAATTTCTACTTAGCCCTCTCACTCATGCATTGCCTTCAGACCAATGGGGCCTGGCTGTGTCCCATGGGAGAGTGTCCAGAGAATGTGGAGGACACTGGATGATGTAGGGAAAAGGGTGGATGAGGGCGGCTGCCACTTGGAAACTGTGAGGAACACCGTTTAGGCCATTCGGGCCTCTGGAGGGGCAGGGCTGGCTCACAGCCCCCGGGCCTAGCAGGCAGTCAGGAAAGCCATGATCTTCTGTTCCTGGCTAATGGCCTGCCATCCACAGAGTCCTGCATGGCCCTGGTCCACCTGCTCTCTGCTCCACCCCAACTTCGACAGACATGACCACCTAGGCCTGACCACAGGTCCCATGGTAGGTACTAGATACCCTCAGCAGCTTCCTGGTCCACAGCTGGCCTCTCTCATCCTTTTCTTCTTCCTTGCTCCTGAACCTGAGCTCTGAGGAGAAGCCCTGCCCTGGTGACTACTGCCTTTCCTCCGGGGCCGCCCCTCTCCTGCCAGCCTGCCTCTGGAGCTGGGTACACTCCTTGGCCTAGCAGAGTCTCTGGTTGGTCCCCTTGTGCTAGGGAGTAGCAGGTGTGGGAGGACATTGCTGGGCATCTGGGCTTCCTCCTGATTTCCAATTCAGTTTTTCCAGAGCTCCTGGGTGGTGGAGAGGGACGCAGTGATAGCCATGCAAGGAGGGTCACATGGAGCCTGGGATAGAAAGTTGATCATTTTCATGTCACAAATTGGGAAGCTGAGACATAGCCTTCAAGTGTTGGTCACACTCTCTATGACTACCCCTTATGGAAGGTGGCCGTCATCTGTCCCTATTGCCCCAGGGCTAGAGTACAGGTCCTTATGAGACACTGAGCTTGACTCGAGCTTGTTCCTGAAGAGAGAAGCATGCAATTCAAATCTTCCCTTCTGCTGGCCAACCTGGGAGAACCCCTAAACCCTTGCCTGGCAGGTTACCTCAGCTGTCCAGCTCTAACCCTGACACCTCTACATTCAACGACAGGAGGAGAATGAAGAAAACAGCAAGCGATTGTACCCCTTGTTCCCACGTGACAGGTCAGGTCAGTGAGCTTGTGGGCAGCTCTACCTGCTCTCTGTGCAGCTGTGTCTTGCGTGTACCCATAAGTGAAGTCTCACTCTGGAGACACAGGCTCGGAGCCAGCGACTGCTCAGGGCTCCCCCAAACCCTGTGCCTGGAACCCAGAACCACTACCCAACTTCCTGGAAGTCCGAAGTCATGTTCTGTATATGTTATTAGCTATCTACCTTGGTGGCAGTGTGATGCCCCTTCCTGTTCTGTCACTTTCTCCCCCTGCAGCCAGCTCAGGTATGAGATTACAGACATTCTAATCTTGTGCAAGTTGATGGCAATTTACTCCTCCATGCATTTGTTTGGATGCTTCTGTTAATGACAGAGGTCAGGATGATAATCACAGAGCTCTGGCCATTTATTGACCGGCAGAGCTAGCCTAGGTTATGTGACCTACATTACATGTCATTCTGATAGTAGTTTTTCCTTGAAGGCAGGTCACACTGTCCCCATTTTACAGATGAGGCCTGTTCAGGTCACATCCCAGGTGAAGCCTTCCTCATTTTCCTGGGCTGACTCACATCTGTACTGATAGAAGGAGATTTGACAAAGTATATCAGCTACAGTATACACATATCCTATGGCTTTGGGTCATGTCCTTGCTCTGGCCTCCACCTCACTCTCTTGCATTGTGCTTGAGGCAAGCTTCACCCTGCAGCCCTCTTGGTTTCCTGAACTGCAGGTGCACAGTACAGAGGACAAGAGCTCGGCCTGCAGACCTGCCCTGCCAAGCCACAGCATGCCCGATATGAACATTCTGCTGCACCCCTCAAAGGGAAATGCTACAAACGGTACTTCCTAGCCCTCTCTGACTAGGGTCATTCTGTCTCATGCAGCCTTAACTAAAGCAAATGAAAAAGCAAAGCAAGAACCATGGCCAGAGCCCCAGAAAGAACCAGAGAAGCAGGAAAAAGAAGACATAAACTTCCCACCATGACAACCCAAAGTGGGGGTGCTGGCAGTGGAGGATCTTGAGGGTGGGGAGAAGTAGGGCCAGGGGAGGCAGCTTCCTACCTGTGATGTTGACCTCCACCTGGCCTGAGCGGGTACCAATGGGGTTGGTGGCTTCACAGATGTAGGTTCCTGCCAGGCTGTAGTGGATGGGTCCCCTGAAGAAGAGGGTTCTGTTCTGGGCCTCCACGCCCTTGGGGAGAGAGCCATTCAGCCTATGGGCAATGGGAGACACAGTGTGGGGTTATGACTCTCCAACCCCAAGAAGTTGTCACCCACTTGGCTCCAGGCTTACCTACACCACCCCTTTTGCTGGGTGCATATGTTAGGGTCTGTTTGAGAAGAAGGAAAAAATAACAGTAATACATTCTTATACTTAGCAGTTCAAACATTTAAAAATACATTTTTATTTATTTATATGCAAGGAAGAAAAGAGAAAATGGGTACATCAGAGCCTCTAGCAGCTGCAAATGAACTCCAGATGCATGTGCCACTCTGTGCATCTGGTTTACATGGGTACTGGGGAATCCAACCAGGGTCATTAGGCTTTGCAGGCAAGCACCTTAATGGCTGAGCCAGCTCTCCAGCCCTTAGAAGTTTTATATTATTCAGTAATTCATGTTTTAAAAAATTTTCTCTTTCTCCCTCTTCTTTTTCCATTATTTTCCTTTTCCTTCCTTACTTCTTCCAATAAGGCTTGGCTATGTATCTCTAGCTGGCCTTAAATTTACTGTGTTGCCCAGGCTGGCCTTGAACTTTCAACAACCCTCCATGACTACATGAAGTGCTGGGATTACAGGTGTGCAACATCATACCTGGCAGCAATGCATGTTTGATCATCATACCCCTGAACTGTATTCAGGGTAGGTGGCTACCAGTCCCATGCAACAGATGAAACTTGAAGCTCAAGGCCAAAGAAACGCAGGTCGGGAGCAGCACAGTGGGTCTCTGAGCTCTCAGTGGAATGCTTGTTCTACCCTCATGGGTCTTGTTGGTTGGTTCTTGGTCTTCTAGGTAGTGGGTTGTCCCTTTGTACCCAAAGTGGAAGTACCAGGGAAAGGGCCTTGCATTTGAGAAACTACAGGATGGTGAGGTCGGAATGGCTGCACTGTACTTCATGAGCTGTGTTCTCGCTGGGCACATCATGGGACTTGCTCTTGTGGGGAACATTCTGAGGGTTTGCAAGGGACCTTCTTCCTTCCTTCTGACTGCTGATGCCACGAAGCTATCCTTCAGTTAGCCTAGCAGTGCAACCTTCCTCAGGCTACAGAGCTGAGCTGACAATCAGGCCCTGTCCACTCATACCTTCAGAATCGTGGCCATTCGTGTCAACCTCATGCCCTGTCTGTGTGTGCTACCAGCTCTCTACTGGAGAAAGGTTGGCCTGTTCACGGGGCTGGAGGAGAGTCAAGGCCCTCAAAGGGACAGTTTTTGGTTGTAAGCCAAGAATGGGATGGAGAATCTGGGGGTGCTGGAGAGAGACTAGGAACAAAGAAAAATCTGGGATGTTCTAGAACATCAGATTCCCTGGGGACGCCTTGATAAAAATAAATCCTGGGGACCAGGGTGGGAGTGACTTGGGCTGAATCACCAAAGGGACATAACAAAATTCTTTATTAGTGAGAGAAAGGGAAGCGGGTCATGAGGGAAGTCCCTGCAGGCAGGATGGCTTGTCTTACTGACCCTGGCACTCAAATTCAGAGGTGTGTGTGAGCACATCTTTGTGTGTATGAGTCTTAGGCAGAAATCTGAGGCCAGACATTTTTAGTTATTTGCAAGCAAGCAGAGAGAGACAGACACAAAGAGAAACAGAGAATGGGAGTGCCGGGACCCCTAGCTGCTGCAAATGAACTCTAGATGCATACACCACTTTGTGCATCCGGTTTATGTGGGTACAGAGGAATCAAACTTGGGTTGTTAGGTTTTGTAGGCAAGTGCCTTAACCGCTGAGCCTTCTCTCCAGCCCCCGAGCTTAGGTCTTAAATGCCTCCCTGCCTAAGGCTTTTGGAGGTGGGTGGTTGGGCCCTTTCAGTGCAGGAAGGGGCATTCCCGGGGCACAGGCCAGTCCGCAGCACTCACGTGGTCCAGTGGTACTCAGTGGCTGGGGGGTTAGCATCGGCTTTGCACGTAAGCTTTACATCTGTCCGCTGCAGGTACCAGTTCCCATCAAAGCCCTCAATGGTCACCTCAGGCTCATCTGTAGGGCAAGGGAGAATGTTGGAAGAGGGTGAGGTCAGAGGAACAGGAGGTCAGGAGAGAAGGAGGTCAGGGGAGCAGGCTGGAGGGAACAGTGACATGGAAAGGGGGGGTCTGGTACCACAGAATGCCAGGGCAGAAGCAAAGGGAACAGGAAGGAGGTAGAAGGGGAAGAGAAAGAAGATGGGGTGTCCTCATACCCAGGAGGGGAAAGTAGGAAGGGAGGAGGAGAGACAGAGGCAGAAAAGGAAAGTGGGTGGTGATGGGGGTGAAGGGTCCCATCCCAGGCTCACACTGCACGTTGAGTATGAGGCTCTCCTTGAAGCGGTCCATGTGGTAGTTGACAATGCAGGCCAGGGACTGCCGGTGTGCCTCTCGGCTGGGCACCAGGCGGTAGCGGCTAATGACTGTCACTGTGCCGTTGGGGTTCCGGATCTCCTGGTACTCTGCCTCGCCCTTTAGTCGAGTTTCCCAAGACACCACACTGGGAGGCTTCCCATTGGCTGAGGTACAGGTGGCCACCAGGACCTTATCATCCTGTCCTTTCTTGGCTTGAAGTACAGTCTGGGTACCTTCAATCCAGTTGGTGGGTTTGGCTGTGGGGAGAGCACCATGGCATAAGCTAAAGTTGCCTGGGTATTCACCAATACTTACCTTGGTCTCTCAGCTCTTGTGGTGTTTGAATGCAAAATGTCCCCCATAGCCTCAAGTGTTTGTGGTCAAGCCTCGTACTTGGTTCCCAGCTGGTGGAGCTTTTGGGAGGTGGAGGCTTGCTGGAGGAGGTGTGCTACTTGATCTTGAGCTTTAATTAACCCAGCTTGTCAGAGCTAGCTCACTCCCTTGCTGCTTCCTGCCAGCTGCTGTGGCACAGTATGATGCCTAGCATCTGCTCCACCATAACATGATGAAACTTCCCCTCAAGACATTAAGCCCCCAAACCCCACATTCCTTCCATATGCTGCTATTGTCAGGTGTTTTGTCTCAACAACAAAAAGGTAACTGCTACAACTGTACTTCTTTCAATTCCTCCTCCCAGAACTTCTCTTAGGAAGGTCTGCGTCTAGTATGTCTTTCTTGCTCCATCATCTGTCCCTTTTGGTCAAGCTCAGGCCTTCCTTGAATCCTGGCATGATCATATCAAGGGTATCCTTTCCTCCTCATAGTGTCTGACGCTTCTGCCTGTTCCTTGTTTGCCCACACAGTGTCCCATAGCAGATCCTGCCCTGGTCAAGAGCTAAGGTTCCCAACCCCTGGTGAGTTTTGAGCGGAGTGGCTAGATGGAATAGTAGCACCATGCCTAGAACCATTGGCGTATCCCATCCAACCGGGATGTCTGGAGCCATGGAGGTCCATGCTGAGGGCTGGTCAAAGGCCTCACATAGGCAGGGAGAGGAGCCCAAGTCAGCTTACCCATCACAGTGAGATTTAGCTGGCTCTCCCGGTTGCCTGTAGGGAAGGTGGCAAACTCGCAGATGTATACGCCTTCGTCCTCCAGCTCCAGGCGGGAGAGGCGGATGGTGCCATCGATAAAGGAGGGCCGCAGGAACTCCACACGTTCGCGGTAGGGAGCCAGCACTGATACGCCCATGGCTGGGTTGTAGATGGCCACGTTCTGCTTGGAGCCATTGGTGGCCTTCTGCCATGTGACCTGGGTGATCTTCACACTGGGCAGTGGGTTGGCAAAGCTGCAGTGCAGCACCACATCTGTGCCGATGAAGCCATACATGGAGTCGTTCACCTGCACCACCTGTGCATGGGCACCTGGCAGAGGGGATAGTAGTGGTCAGTGACAGGCAATATCTCCAAGCTCCATACCTTTCTGTGTTCTGTTCTGGTCTTATCTCAGAGTTGATAATTTTTTGTTTGTTTGTTTTATCGAGGTAGGGTCTCGCTCTAGCCCAGGCTGACCTGGAATTCACTATGTAGTCTCAGGGTGGCCTTGAACTCACAGCGATCCTCCTACCTCTGCCTCCCAAGTGCTGGGATTAAAGGCGTGTGCCACCACGCCCGGCTTAGTCGCTAATTTTTAAATTATTCTTGTAGAAATATTAGTCAAGTATGGTGTCTCACACCCGTAATCCTAGCATTGGAGATTGCCATGAGTTTGAGGCCAGTTTGGTTGCATTGTCAGTTACAGGCTAACCCAGGATACAATGTAATACTGTTTCAAAATAATCAACTAATCAATGTTACTTGTTACAAGAATACTTTGGACAATAGGGAAAAGTATTAACACAATGACATTTTATGATCCTACTGTTTAGAGACATCACTGATAATCTTATAGAATTTATCTTTTCATTTGTTTATCTATATAACCATCATTTCTTCTTTTTTCTTACATTCTTTCTTTTTTTGGAGACAACTTTACTACATAGCATAGGCTGGCCTAGTGCTGGAATTATAGACATATTTCCATGCCTGGTTTACTAACAGTTTTTACTGTTGTATTTCTGTGAATATGTGTATAGTGTATGCACTTCTGTGTGTGCAGCTGTGTATGACCCATGAGCACATGTGTGGAGGCCAGAGTAGAATGCCAGCTGTTTTTCTCTATCTCTCCTCCAGCCTGTTTCTTTGAGACAGAGTCTCTCAGTGAACTGGCAGCTGCCAAGTGTTGTGTCACAATGCCTGACCAGTGAGCCCCAATGATTCTCCTATTTCTGGTTCCCTCAGGACTGTGATTACCGGTTGTGTGGTCATGCCTGGCTCTTACGTGAGTGCTGAGGAACAAACTCAGGTCCTTAGCTTGAGAGACAAGTGCTTAGCCACCTCTCCAGCCTCTATCTATGTTTTCTTTCTAAATCAGAATCATACTATCTGGATTTCTCCCTACAATGTCTTTTCACTTAGTAATAAATATATTATCAATAGTGTCCCATGTTAATAAATATATGTTCATATCCTGCTTTTTCCTTTTGCTTTGGTTCTGGGGTTGCTCATGCTAGGCAAATGCTCTACCATTGAGCTACATCCAGGCTTCATGTCTACTTTAAAAACATATATATTTATTTATTTGTAAGGAAAGAGAGAGGGGGGACAGTGGGAGGGGGCTGATGGTAGAGAGAATGAATGCATGTGCCAGAGCCTCTTGCCACTGCAAGCAAACTCTCGCTGCATACACCACTTTATGTATCTGGCTGCATGTGGGTACTGGGGAATTGAACCTGGGCAGGTTCGTAAGCAAGCATCTTCAACTGTTGATCTATTTCCCAGTCCAAAACATGTTCTTCTAACGAGGGTCTATCATTTTTTTTTTTTTGAAGTAGGGTCTCACTCTAGGCCAGGCTGACCTGGAACTCACAGTGATTCTCCTACCTAGCCTCTGAGTCCTGGGATTAAAGGCATATACTGGCACATCAGCTGTATTCCTACTTTTTGAGATGGGGTCTAGCTAAGTAGTTAAGTTTGGCCTTGAATTCATCATCCTTCATCCTTCTGAGTGCTGGGATTATAAGCATGTGCCACCATGCCCAGCACAGCTACGTTTTTCAAGAGGATAGAATTCCCTGCTTTCCAAGTACAGCCTGGCTGGGAGGCTTCCTGGACCTCAGTCCTCTCATCTCACAAATGGGGCAATAATGTAGTCCTCTGTACTTCTCTGGATGCTGGGGAACCAGATGGCATAATGGATGAGAAAGGATGTCAAGGGGCAGGAAGCTGTGTGAGTGGAGCCTGAGAACATCTAGTCACTGGCATTACGGCCACTACTATGGTCTTACCTTCGGAGCTAGGTCCTATTCTTTGGGGTGCATTTGCTTGCCCTTCTTCACCTGCCAGGCAGTGGGATATAGATGCTGCCTAAGGCGGGTCTCTGCTAGTTCCCTGTTGCCTTATAACGACAGCCTGGTCTCCTGTCTGTTGCTCACATTTCTTCATACACTAGCCTTTCCAACCACATCAGACTAGGCCCACTCCCAGAACATGGCACATTTCCATGTTTCTTCTCTCCCTCCTCCTGTTTATTTGAGCACTATTTACTGAATGACCATATGCCAGGGTCCGCTATCAGCACTTGGGCCATATCAATAAGTAATTCAGCCCAGCCCCCAAGGAGCACAGAGCTGGTGCAAACAGCTCCTCAGTGGAGAGGGCCCTTCCCCTTCCCCTATGCACAGCCGGCTCAAGTCCTTCCTGTAGGGAGCTTCCTGGTCCTCCAGGTCACCTCTAGTCCGGCTCTACTTGCTTTGGAAGGTCGCTGCTTACATCTGACTTCGCTCCTGGATTGTGAATTCCTTCAGGGAGTTCTTTATCTTCCTGAATCCCCATAGCCCAGCCCAGCATCTGGCATACATGGCAGACTTCAGTGTTTCCTTCTAAGTATAGCAAATATTTATTGCTGGACAAACTGTAAGGGAAGCCAAGAAAGTGGAGGTTTGTAGGAAGGAGGGGGTAGCTGGTGGCATGGAATGAGTAAGTCATTTCCAGTCTCTCACTGATAGTCTTATCCTATCTGGAATGTTTCTCCTTTGAGCCTCCTTAGCCTGGGGCAGCCACCCCCAGCCCTGGGCTCTGCCTTCTCCTTTTCTCCTGAATCTGTTAAGTCCTCAGTCGCTGTGTCCTTGCCATGTATTTGCACCCTTGCTGAGTGACCATGTTTGTATGCTTCATGCCCTGCATCTTTACTAAGTTTACTGAACACCTCAATAATATTAATAGGGCTGAAGAGATGGCTTAGCGGTTAATGCGTTTGCCTGCAACACAGAAGGACTTGAGTTCGATTCTCCAGTGCCCATATAAAGCCCATTCTCTCTCTCTCTCTCTCTCTCTCTCTCTTGCTCTCTGTGTGTGTGCGCTTCATTCTCTCTCAAATAAATAAGTATTAAAAAATAATATTAATAATGCTAGCCCCCTACTGACCCAGGGCAGGAGGATGGTCACATGGGAGTCTGGGATCCAAGAATGGGAAGCAGGGCTTTCTGTTCGCCTCTGTGTGATGGAGCTGTAGGAGTTCCTGGGAGGGCTCCAAAGCCCACTGTCAGCTCAGTAGATAATTCCTTGCTTTTCTCTAGAGAGCACAGTGGTGAGGGATCCCTGGTGCTTAGTACACAGTACTCAAGAAATGCTTTCTAAGTTGGGCATGGGAGTTCACACCTGTAATCTCAGCACTCAGGAAGAGAAAGGAAGATTGTGCCAGGGAGGATGGAGAGGGAGAGGGAGAGAGAGAAGAGAGGAGAGAGAGAGAGAGAGAGAGAGAGAGAGAGAGAGAGAGAGAGAGAGAGAGAGGTGTCAATCTGTCTCTGGTTGGCTTTCCAAGCCAGGCCTTGCTATGGGTGCCTGGGACCCACCTGACACCTCTTAGACCAGGTGTTGGGAGATGGGAGAAAGTGTGAGGAGATAAGTCAGGGCAGCTGGTAGTCAGGAGCCAGGTTCCCACCTGCCTCTGTCTTTGGCTGGCCACCACAAGACCTTGGACAGTCACTTCTCTTTTCTGAGTCCTTTTTTCTCCCTCCTCTGCAAAGGAGTAGGCTGGCCACCCTAGTCTCCATGCTCCCTCATGGCTTTAACTGTCTGATGGCAGCCCAGCCCATGCTCCATCCAAAAGTTTTCCTGTGAGGAGGTCAGTGGGTCAGACGATCAGCCTTTTGTTGACTGGCTGGCAAGCAGCTGAGCCCTCAATCCTCCCTGGCAGGATAAATTGGTGCTCACCCCCTCCACTCCCCAAGTCTGCTGGAGGCTGCCCAGTGACTGAGATAATATGGGCATAATTGGGGAACTTGCACCACACAAAGCCAGGAACTGGAAAAGCCAGTTGGGAAGGCTTGGGCCATAGGTGAGAGTTGGGGGAAGGGGTGTTGGCACCATCACCTTGGGATTGGTGCCAGGAGTGGTGGACCTGCAAGGATCCATTGCCCTACCAAGCCTTCCCCTTCTCCTCTCATCCCTTCTGCAGGGAAGGGGGCAGACCCTAGTGCACAGGCTGACCTTTGACCTCACACTTCAGCACTGGGTCAATGCCAGGCAGGAGGTTGCTAATGACATCCTGTGTGGGGTGGGGAGGGTACCTCAAGGGACCCCTCCAGCACCCAAGTCTATATCGGAATGGAGGTTGCTCCTTTCTCCCCTGGACTACCACAGAAGCAGTCCTGTGGTGGATCACTGAGGAGCGTTCCTGGTGTCCTTGAATTGTACACAAAGCAGGTGTCTCTGACCTTTTCTGACACCGTGATGGGTGGGATGGATGGGAACAGGGAGGACCTTTCAGAGCTGGTAGGCTCACCTTTTCTCTTTGTCTGCCACAGCTGATTGTTATCAGGCCCCAGGAGGTGGCCCTGGCACCGCAGGAGGTGCTCTTGGTGAGCTGAGTGTAGGGATCCCAGAGAATGGAGTTGAAAGATTGGGAAGGTTGGTTATTGTCCCCTCCAGGATTCTCCTCCCACCTCTAGGCTGAGGGACCTGGCCACCAAGCTTCTGAGAGGGGCTGCCTGATATAGCCAAGGATGCAGAATGGGGCAGGAGAAATGTCCCCAGCTCTTAGTTTGTGCAGATTGGGAGGCTTTCCAAAGGGGAACAGCGCTCACCCTGAAAAGGGGGAGGAAGGGCTGGATGGGAAGAAGGGCTAGAAGGGGCCAGGATTGAGAGGTGCCTGCTAGAGGTTGGTGACAGGTAGGGAAGCCTCAGAGACTATGTAGCCATACCCTCACCTGCACAGCTCCCCCAGTCTGAAAACTGACACCAAGCTCCAACTTTCTCTAGACTGCTCTAGCATCTTCTAGCACAAGGTGGGGGAGTGGGAATTGTCAGTGTGGGTTTATTCTGTCTCTGAGCTTCCCAGCTGTCTAACCCTGGCCAGTGACTAAAGAGCTCTATGACTCAGTTTACATTGAGAGGGCACATCTGCAAAATGGGGGATCTAATAGTTAATGCCTGCCCCATAAAACTGTTGTTGGGTGAAATGAAGGAGGCTGGGAAACTCGGAAAACAGCACTTAGCACAAAAGAGATGCTCAATCAATGTGTGGTGCCATCACCACTACACCGCCATCCCGGAAGCAGTGGGCATTCCTTCTTGGAGCTTCACCCACTAAATGTTCACTGAGAACCTACCCCACCCTGGGCTCTGCACTGGGTGCTGCAGTTCCCTCTTCTGGGATGGGTCTCATTCTTGCCTCTTTGGAGGGCACTTCTACTCACCCCACTGGTATAGAAACCTGCATCTGTACCCATTATTGCTTCCTGCATATCTGGACTCTGCATCCTGTCTCTCAGCAAATATCAAGCTCCCAGGAGAGAGAGGCAGGAGTAGGCTGGGTCTCGGGTTGTGTTGACCATATTGTATCTCACACAGTGGGTGCAGGGTTTAGGGAATACCTCCTGACTCTCTGGTTCCCCGAGCAGTAAGAGCTGCTTCCTGCAGACTCTAGAGACCGGAACCTCTTGACACTGAGCACACTGGAGCTCAATGCACGAAACAGAATAGTAGACCCATCCTTGCCCCCAACAAAAACTGAGCTCAGTCGATCTCCCTAGGGGCCTTGTTCTGGATGGTGTTCCTCTGGGATGTAATGTACCCTGGGAGGCTCTATCACCTCTTGTGTGGATGATGCAAACTTCAGTCCAATACTGCAGCCCGCACCTTGCACTGGAATGCAGTGAGGAGATCAGACACAGGGGAGCTCAGGTGGGAGCACTTGCAGGAGGCTGCTTTGTGCAAAGTGGGCAGAGTAAGGAGGAGGGATGAAGGGCGTGGACAGCCACAGACCTGTACCCACAGCAGAGGGGTTCTTGCATCTGGAAATATGAACAGAATGAGGCTTTTTTTTCACAATGTCTACTGTCTACATTCTCCCTGCCCACTCTATGTACCCAAGGTCTGGGACTCAGGTCCCTTATGCTCAGGTGCCTTAGTTTCCCAAGTAGAGCTAAGGTTGGGTAGTTCAGGAGACCTGGCTTCCAAGAAGTGCTGAGCCAGCAAGGCAGGCGTCAGGCCGGCCCCCAGCAACGTCACAGACCTGTGAAAGCCCAGGCTCAGCAACAAAACATAAAGGCTCCTCAGTTGTGGCAGACAAACCTGCTCCCCAAGGCCCTGCCCTGCCTGCCACGGAGCTAATCTGCAAGCAGGTGGTGCGGGTTCCCACGCAGCGGGCGTGGCACACTCCCCTCAGACCCGCTGTGCCATGAGCGGTTTCTCTTCCTGCCTTTTGAGACCCGAGACCCTCTGTCCTAGCCAGGCAAGGGTGGGTGGGCGAATAGGTACCTAGGGGAGGACCACTATGCCCTGGCCTCGCTGTGCCAACCTTCTCTGGACTGTCCTTTTCTGAAATTTTCCTAGGTGTCCCAAGTTGGGCTGGCTTGTAGTGCAGTGGTATCACTGCAGAGAGAGAGAGAATAACTGTGAGTCCAAGTGTATGTAGGTGTGAGGTACTGGCCTCTCTGATAAGAATTCACTATGTAGTCTCAAATTGGCCTTGAACTCACGGGGATCCTCCTACCTCTGTCTCCCTAGTGCTGGGATTAAAGGTGTGTGCCACCATGCCCAGCTTTTTGTTTTGTTTTGAGACAGGATCTCACTCTGTAGTGCAGGCTGGCCCTGAACTCATGGCCATCTTCCTGCCTTGTCCTCCTGATTACTGGGATTACAGGTGTGAGTCACCACCCCCAGCTAGAAGAAAATCAACAGTAATTTATATATTTATTTTTGGTATGACTAGCGAATCAAACCCAGGGCCTTGCACATGCTAGGCAAGTTCCCTACCACTGAACTACATGGCTTGTGGAAGTCAACATCCTTTGGGATCATCTCTAGGGCTTTCCAGGGATGCTCCCTCCTTCCCCTCCAGGAACTGGCAGAGAGAACAGGACTTCCGGTGAGAAAAAGCTAAGTGCAAGTGGGAATGACTCAGTGTGGGGAGGGCGAAGGGCACCTGAAACCTTGCTGAGTCGGCACAGTGACCTGAGGTTCTAAGACCTTCCTCAAAGAGCAACCTCTTCCTCAAATCTCATCTGCCAGGAAGCCCAGGTCAGATCTATCTGGGAGAGGCTGGCAAGGAAGAGTGAGGTGAGGAGGAAACCCCCTTCCTGGGGTCTCTTCTTCACAGAGGCTTTGGCAATCATGGTCACCTGGGCCTGAAGATCATTCTGCCGGGAAGAGCCAACAGGGCAGGGCTCTCAGTGAAGCCCTTTGAACTTGTCCTGTCTCGCATCTCCGCCCCAGGCATGGATCCCCATTAGCTGTAGTACTTCAATCCCAGGTTTCATCTCCTACTTCCAGACTCCCTTCTACACCCAGGAAAGGGTCAAAGTGACTTGGCTTACACGGTATTGGGAGCAGACAGAAGTATAGCTGATCCATTGCCCAACTAGCCTCCCTGGGGTGAGTGGGCACAGCAAGAAGACACAGTTGGTGTCCAGGTCCTCCTCTGCTCTGAGCATCTCCACTCCCCAGTCCCTAACGCGCAGAGACCTTTGCTGCTGAGAGAAAGGCCTTGAGTGCTACTGGGACCGCTCCTGGGCTGAGTCTCCTCCACTTCCACTGCCCACCAGCAGCAGTGGTGATAACATCCCATGATCCCACAGTCAGGGGGCTAATTGCTACTGTCCAAGCCCAGGCGCCTTGGCCCCACCTCTGGGGTCACAGAAACTGCCCATGTTTTCCTCTTGGCTGATGCTCCCCTGGCTCCCCACATCGAGTTAGTTAATGATGGGCTGTGGGGCTGGCGCCCGGCGCCTAGGGTGGGGGAGCACAGTGCGTGGGAGAGGAGGGGGCGCGGCAGCCTGGGAAAAGTCCCAGGAGGAGCCAGAGCCCAGGATCTCACAGACAGGCTGGGCTGGCCCTGCAGCGGGAAGCCCCGTGGTGGTGGCGGCAGCAGCCATGGGGGTGCTCTGGCAAGTCCCATCTCTCCATGAAACCTGGCAGGACAGGTTGGGGGGCAGGGATAGATCAAGGAGCTGGGCTTTGCTTCTTCTCCCTAGGAGCAAGTGGCTGGACAATGTTTCCTGCAGGACTTTTCCTGGGGCCATCCTATCCGCAAGGACCCTTAAAAGGGGGTCCTGAGCCAGCTCCTGACTCTACCTTGTCATCCCAGGAACACGGAGCCTCTCCCAGCTCTGTCCATCTCTATCCTTAGCCTCCAATACGGTATCATACCGGCTACTCTTCCTCTGGGTGGGGGGTGGGGGGGAAGCACCCACTTTACATTGGGAAAGGCAGAAAGGCAGGCTTTGGTCACTCTTCTGGTCTGACTTGGCCAGAGCCAGTGCTCTTTTCTGTAAAATGAGGCTGGTGGACCCACCGACTCTGGAGAGACTTTCAGACTCCTTTGGACCTGGCCTGCACACCCCATTCTGCCTCAGCTCCGCCCCTTCTCTGGATTTGCCCCTGGGAACTTGTGCACCCATCAAGTTGCTCTCTGTCTTTGTATGCTGGCTAGCTCCACCAGAGTCCTCCCAGATAAGTTCAGGTTGCACCATGGCAAAGCGAGGACACGTGGACAGGGCTCTTCTAGGAAGCAGTCCCCCAAGTCAGCTTTGTTCCCCACTCCCACTCCTCAAGCTCCTCTCCCCAGTGTACCTCCATCAGTCTCTTACTTCATTTTCTCAACACTCTTGCGCTGGGACTTGGCACTCAAACTCCCTCCCTTGAAATCCCCACACTCAGACCTCTCATGTCTCCCTTCTGTTCTGTAGGCAATGCACCTGTGCATCCCAGACCACCTCGCCCTGGCCATTGGTCAGTGTTAAGTGTAGGGTTCCCCAGCTACAGCTCCTCCACCCTGGTTCACTCTGCATCCAGAGCAACCTTTCTAAAAGACAACCTCTTCTACTCTCAGCAGTCTTCAAGGTCAAATCTAAGGTAGTCTAGGCTGGCTTTGAACTCATGGCAATCCTCCTGCCTCAGCCTCCTGAGTGATGGGATTGGAAGTGTGAACCACTGTGCTCTAAGGGAAGGAGGTGCTGGAGGTTGAACCCAGCCAGGGCTTTGTGAATGCTCTGTAAGCCCTCTACCAACCTCACTCCACCCTGAACTCCTAGCCAATATTTTTGACTTCTCTCCTCTCTCTTCTGCCCCAGTTCCTGTCTCCCTTTCTTCCTCACGCCAGACCGAAAGGTGAAAAATAATTTTCTCACCTTAGCAAGCTGTGTGGAGGCCCCTGCTCCCAAGACCTGAGTGAGCCCTGTGTATGCCTGCGAAAACCTCCCTCCCTCCATTTCCTTCCTCCTCAAGTCTTGGTTGCTTCTGACCTTGCCTTTCTAGCCTTTGCAGAGCTGGAAGCCCTGGCTCTAAGGCCAAGATTCAGGAGGGCTCAGCACCTGCAGCCAACGCCAGCCCTCTACCCCAGCTGCCATGTGCATCGCTGTGTCACAGTAGACACATCCTGAATTTCCCTCCGTGAGCATGCATTGTTACTGATGCACTTGGAAGAGTGTAGGCAGCAGTCTTTCTGGAAGGCTAGTGTGGGCATGCAAGAGGCTGGGGGCTACGGAGACAACAGAGAGGGAGAATTCCCCAGGCTTCCCCACAGGACCTTTGCAAAGCTCAGGACTGACATGTGCCTTGAGGTTCCAGCTGATGTCTCTCTGATCTATCTCATATCAGGAAGGGCCAGTTGGAACACTCCAATGCCTAGCTCTGTAAATGCACTGTGCGGCAATGGCTCAGGAGAGGAGGTAGTCAGAGGGCCACGGGTGTCTGCCTGCAAGGAAGGCTCTCTTGAAGAGCCTAGGTTTGGGTGGAAGGTGTGACAGGACAGGGATAGGGCTGAGAGAAAGAGGTGAGGGTCTATAGAGAGAGTTGGAGTATATGATGTAATTAATTAGTCCATGATCATTGACTGAATTCAGCCAGACTGGGTTTGTATTAGCTTATTCAAGCTGCACCATTCTTCATGGGCCTTGATTTTCTCGTGCATAGAATGGGGATAATGATAGCCCTGCTTTCTAGGGCTGACAGCAAAGTGAAAAGAGATCATTCATATACACTCTTAGCGTGGCACTTAGCACATGGTGAAGCCATGTAAGCGGTGCTATGATGACAGCTTCAGGGAAAGAGCCAAGACCTGCCTGGGACTCAGCTGAGCTGACTTCCATCAACCCACCATGTGATCCGGGGCAAGTCCTTGCCGTGTTAAGGTCACTTCCCCAGGGCACTACTGACCTCAAGACTATGACATCTTGGGCCAGACAATTCCCTGTCCTGCACACTATAGGATTCTTAGCAACATCCTTGGTCTCTACTCACTAGATGTCAGGGACACCACCTCCACTTGTGACAACCAAGTATCATTTCCCGATATTGACACACGCCCCTAGAGGGCAACACTGTGCCTGTCCCCAGGACATGAGACTAGAGCAAGGAGTGCTGGGCTCAGCAGGGGTGATGAAGTGCTTGATGGATGTGCAGGGTTAATACACTGGGTACAGAGGGAGTGGCGGACATAGTTGTGGGACACTCTGGCAGGGAATTGTCCTAACATATCCTGGGTAAGAACATGGATGCAGGCTTTTCTTTCTAGACTGTGGCTCTGGGCTCTGTAGGGGTGAGCTGAACTATATATTGGGGACATATGGGGAGAACAGGGGGCTCTTGGGGGTTGGCTGTCAGAACATGGGCTGAGGAGTGGCCTTCATGTCCCTAGAGGATGCAAGAACACAGGGAAGGGCAGCCGGGGGGAGGGGGGGGAAAGGATGCAGCCAGAGAGACCTGCTGAGGGAGTGTGGATCCCTGAGTCATGGTGGGCGCGTAGGCTGGTCTGCACTTCTCAGAGCAGAACCGAGGTCAGGCAGCATCTTCCTTCAGCAAGTAAACTCCTATCATTTCGGAAGGATTTTCACCTCATTTGGTTCCTGCTTAAGTGAAATCCACAACATGTGTTCTCTGCATTAGTGGAGTGTTTGTGCTTAATTAGAGGCAAATTCTTTCATATTAAAGTCATTAAGTTTTGCCGTTTGCTCTCCTTACCCTGGCCTGGCTCTCCTGTTTTCCTTTTAATATGGGAAGGCTTGAAATCAGACTCGCAGGTCTCTCTAGCCTGGTGGGCTCAGGAGGTGGGTGCATCCATGTATATGTACACATGTTCTCTCTCTCTCTCTCTCTCTCCCCCCCCGTGGCATTTCAGACTTGTAGCCCAGTCCCGATGCCCAGCCCTTCCAGGACTGGCATCTGTCCCTCACGGCCCTCTGTCCACACTTCAGTCACTTGTATGTGGCTGGCAGCTAGCTCTCCTATAGCCACAGCCCACTTCTGAAGCTTTAGGACAGTTGAGGCCGCAGAATGTGTGCCTGGCCCTTCCTGGGGAAGTGTGATGAAGAGAACACAAACAGGAGGCCAAGTCTGCAGGGTCCAGCCAGTGGGACTGAGGGCTGAAGCAGCATCAAGGCCACTGGAGGAATGCTGGGCCAGCTGACAGGCTGATGGGTTTGGCTTCTAGAAGGATGCTCTGTAGCCCAGGACCATAGTGACCCCAGACTCTTGGACAAGGAAAGACATCAGTGCCTTATGACTCTGAAGCAATCTCTTCCCTTCCACTTGTGTCCGAGCAGCTTAGAAAGGGCCCCTGTGCAGTGATGGGCAGCCCCATCTCACTTGGTATCAGTGGATTCCATCCAGAGCCAGAGGTCAGTTTCCTTCTCCCTCCTCCCCACGAGTCCTGCCTCTTTGAATCACCAGGGGCTGGCAAAGCCTTGGGGTTGCCTTTTCTCTCAAAAAGCTCAAGGGGCTCCAGCAATAGGCCTGAAGGTGGACCAAGAGGGCAGGGTTCAGGACTGATGGGGTTGAGAGAGTGCTTCTTTGGCTGGCAAGAGATTCCTAATCCCACAGCATAGGGACCTCCCAATGGCCCCAAATTCAGACTCATGTCTGATGGCTTCTGAGGGTGACCCTGGGAGCATAAGAGCTATACCACAGGGCGCCACAGAAGAGGTGGACACTCTGGACTGGGCAGGAGTGCCTCTGAATGGTCTTTCCATCATTTCATCACTTCAAAACACACCTTTTTTCATGTACCTCCTCCATGCCTCTGCAGCCTGCTTTCTGGCTCAGCTCCCTCAAATCCCAATTCCCTGCCAGGCCAAGGCTCAGTAGGAATGAACATTATCCCAAACACAGGCAATGACCTTGCTTCAACTTGTGCTGGTTCTCCCCAAACTCACCCAAACTCCTAGACTACCAGCCTTAGGGGCCATAGTTGAACTCTCTGAACAAACTCCTGTGTTGCTTACTAAAAGTAGCCCAGCACAGCTCTCAGAGTCAATGCCAACCCACACCACAACAAAACCAGGGTCATGACCTCAACCCAAGTGCTAACCTCTTTCTGGCTTTAACCACAGAACACAGCAAACACCAGAGCATGTCAGCCCTGCAGTGACAGGCCTAATCTCTCTCCTTTTTAGACAGGCTGTCTTGACCCTGAACCCCTTCTCGGCTTAAGGGATCCTCCTGCCTCAGCCTCCCAAGGAGTGGAGTTGGGCACACACGTGTGCACCACCACGCTGACCTCATTTCAGCTCTTGTGCTTCAGGTCCAACCAAATTCAGGTACCCTGGTGACACCAGGAGGTGGACCCTTATGGCACAGGTTTCTTTTCACCTGATGTCCCCCCACATTTGAGGTGGAGGTGGTGAGGTCTTCAAAGATGGTTCTGATATGGTATTCCAGGGAGAGAGGCTGCCCACTGGGGCACTTGGCTGTGTTTGGGCCACTGTCTCTTTCCCTGACACTCAGGACACTGAGGGTGGCGAGGCACAGGTGAGTTTCCTACAGCCTTCCCTAAGCCCAGCCTTTTCACCTGTTCAGTGGGACCCAACATGTCCACCTCACTTGGCTTAGATGAGGTCACCTTCCCAGTCTCGAGCAGTCTTCTAGAGACCTGTCTGGCTTCCTCTGCTTCCGGCACTGGACTGTCATCAGCCCTTCCTCCCCTTTTCTCGGTAGCACTCAAATCATCATCCTCCACTTGGCGAAATGCTGAGGGGCACCTCCCTGCCGCCACTGCAGCCTGCCTTCTTCCTGCCTCACTGAGTAGGAACAGGAGGGGTGAGGGGAACCCAGCCACTCCCACCCTCCCACTCACCCTATCAAAAGTCTCCTCTTACGGGTGGTGCCACAGTTTCAAATGTGGGGTCTTTCCCACCCTCCTCCCCACACCAACCATCCCTTTACCCAACATGAATCTATCAGGAGCCTCACCCAATCCTGCTTCCAGCTCAGACTTGTCAAGGTTTCAGGAGTCACTGGTAGGGGCCGGCATGCCAAGGCCTGCCCCTCATCCTGCCTCGCAGAAGGAGCCAGCACGTAGGCATAGGGCACGGCGCCCAGCTGTGGGGATGCAGTCAGCCTCTGTGGCCACCTGCTTCCCTTGCCCATCCCTCTCCCATTCCTCTGTCCTCCTAGCTTTGCCGGAGTGGTTCACAAACCCATGGCAGTGGTGGGTGTGGGGGAATACCCCACATCCTCCAAGTTTGGGAAAAGCATTGCCTACCCTCTTCACCTGCCCAAGACTGGTCCCTTGCCCTTAGCAACAGAAGCACAGGGTCCCTGGGAGAATGTACAAGAAGGTCATGTTTCATGTTCCTCCCAGACATGACAAGAACAGTTAACATGTGTTACCAAGGCCAGGCCCAGGTCTGAATGCTCACATGTGTTCATTCACTTAATTCTTAAAACTTCCACTAGCTAGGTGCCATTACTGTCCCCATCTTAGAAATGAGGAATTTAGAGAGGGCAGTGCCTGGCCTAAGGTCAAACAGCAGTAAGGCCAGTTCTGTGCCTGCAACCACCATGTCCAGCGGTCCGTTGCTCCCTCTCCTTCTTGGGGAAGAGTGGTAGGCACCTTGTATGACACACACAGGACCCTTGCCTGATGAGGGGCTGGGCAAAGGCACCCTAAAGGGACAGTGGGCGCCAGCCCCCCTCTGCCTCTCACCCTTGGCTCTGGGGAGGGGGTGAACCTCTGACACCTTCTATCAGGGCTTCAGGCCAGCCCAGCCACAAAGGGACATAAGTGGGGACTCCACACACATACAATCACATTCTTCCTTTGCCCTGACTTCTGGTCTGACTCCTTCCTTGTCTTTGGGCCCTTAGCTTCTCCACCGGGAACTACTTGGTGAGGGCTGTGAGGAGATGACAAAGGTGTGCTAGGCACTTCCAGAAGAGAGAAGCATATAGAGCTACCAGGAAATAAGGAGGAACTTACTTATATCACGGCACTTAATCTTCACAGCTACCCTGGGAAGGGAGTTCCCCTCAGCCTCAGGCCCAGAGAGGTGAGCTAACCTCCAAACTCTGTCCTTTCCCAGGGCTGGAAGGAGAAAGTGCTGATATTCTTTTTCTCCTTACTTCCTCCCAGCCCCTTCCACTCTGGGTTGTGCTCAGGAACCCCCTGTCCTTCGAGTGGGACCTGGGGGCCTGGAGGCCCACTCAGCCCTCACCCCTCACCGTGAGCAGAGTTTGTCCCATTTCCAGCTACCACTGAATATTGGCCGGCTCCACTGCTGGCCTTCACACCAAAGGCTGCCGGGATAGCATGTCAAATTAGCTTAATGAGTGTGGCCCCAGCTTTAATTGGGGCCCTTGGCTTTGCAGTGCTGACTCCTACTTTCATTTTTTAATGCAGAGTGGGTTTTCTGTCTCTCCCTCTCCCAAGCATGTTCACCCTGACTAATGGCTCCTCACTCAGAAAGGCCCCTAGAACTGCTAATTGGATTTAATTACTGGGGTAATTAATGATTTGATTGGAAAACCGAAATGTAGAGGGTGAATTTGGTGCACAAACAGGAACGTCAAAGCGACAGAGAACTAAGACTGAGACCCAATGAACATCCAGCAGGTGGTGGGTCCTTCAGTGGTCCCTTAGTTGGGGACCTGCTGCTGCTGACTCCCCATTTGTCTACAAGAAAAAAATCCGAGAAGAAAGCAACGGATCCCAATATTACAAAGTTGGTGGGAATTGGGAATGAAAGTTGGCAGAAGAGGGCTTGGCCTGTGATGGCTCAATATGGTGATCGTGACCATGACAGCACCTGGGGACGACTTATCAGCCAGCCACAAGTCCTCAGAAATGTACTGTGCTTGTTTCTCTTGTTGTGGTTACAAAGGCTCCGCCTCCCGGTCACAAGATAAGCAAATAGCTCATTGAGGCATCCAGGTGCAGCCAAAGAGCGGAGGGTGCGCCACCACCACTACCACCACCACCACCCCTGGCCCAGCACCCTTCTCTCCCTCCCTCACTCCTTTCTCCTGGTTCACATGTCTCTTTTCTACTTGGCTCACCTTTCCCTACTATGGCACAAAGTGATGGGGGCTGCGGAGGGTGGGAAGAGGGGGAAGGAAGGGTAGGGAGGGCAAGACATTTGTCCCTGGAACTTTATGCTGACTTGTGGGCTTTCTACTATTCTGGGAAGGGGGAGATGGAGAAGGAGAAGAACTACAGGGAGGTGAGTAGCTCGGCCTGGTAGTGCAGGCCTACAATTGCAGCTACTGCAAGTTCAAGTCCTCACCTGGGCTAGAAAGAACAAGTTCAAGACCAACCTGGAGAAATTACCAAGTCCCTGTCTCAAAGAGTTAAAAAAATAAAAAACTATAAAATAAGGGGGTGGGAGAGGATTGACCATTTTCGAGTAGATATGACATCTGCGTGGGTGGGCCCACATGACTCAGGGATACTTCTAGGCTGAAGGCTGAAGCTATGTCGAAAGGCCACTGGGCATGCCACCCACCATGTGCGTCCACTCAACTCTCCAGCTGTTTCCTCGCCACCTCCAGGGCCCAACCTCATCAGCACCAGCAGTGTGATATTTGATTCTCCTTGGGAGTTTCTAGGCTATGTCCTCGTATCTCTCTTTATTGCAGCTAGACTGCATCATATCTGGAATCACAGAAGACTGTGGCTAACACTGAGGACAGCAACCTTGACTGAGCAGCACTCATATCTGTGTAACATCACTTCATCCTCACAGGTGCCACTATCATGCTGGGAAACTGAGGCCCAGGCCCGAGGTTTACCCAAGCCACACTGCCAACAGGTGGATCTCAGGACCAGCCTCTAGCCCTCTCTACTGCTCAGGGCAGACTGAACTATTATCAAGCTTTCAGTTTGCCACTGCCTGTAGCCCTCCCATGGACTCCTACTTCACTCAAGTCCCATGGAGTCACCTGTTCTTTCCTTGCATTTTCACAGCCCCTAGCTCCTTGCTCAAAGAGCAATCCACGCTCTGCACTTGGCTGAGTCAGGACCGAAGCCCCAGCCTGGTAACTGTGGACAGCACCAGGAGCATAGTCCTAGATCTGCTCTGCTCAATGAACCCCGCGCCAGAGGCAAATCCTAGTGAACAGTTTCAGGAACGTGGGTCCTGCTGACTTCTTAGGTCACTGACAGCTTTTAATAAAGGCTTCTCAGGAAGCTGGCTGATCACAGGAGGGCCAGACTCCCTGGCGAAGGCCATGATTACTTGCCAAGAAGAAAGATTCTCCATAAAAACAAGACCCAGAGCCTCTGAGGTGGGGTGTGTTCAGTCCCAGCCCTCTTCCCAGCGGGGCATCTCATCACTGTCCTCTTCCAGCTCCCTAGGCCCTGGGGATCCAGGATGCTGGAGTTATCAAGGATAGTAAAGTTGAGACTCAGCATGGTGAGGTGACTTACACAATAGGCAATAAATGAAAAAGCCAGGGATAATCCAAGTCCCTTGACCCTTCTACTTTGGGTTGCCAAGCGGTGAGGAGGCAGGACCAGCCACTTCATGAGACAGAGCCCTCTGGGAGTGAAGGCTTCTAGGTAAGGGTCTCTACAGGGCAGGTTGACATCCCATGCATGCTGCTGAGACCTACCATAGCTGGGATCAGGGTGAAGATGGGTCCCTCCACCGTCCCTAGGCTCTAGGCAGCAGCTGCTCTAGGCGGAGCCTCTTGTGGGTGTAATCTGAGGGTGCTCAGGAGTTCAGCTCTGCCCATCCCCCTGGGGAGGGAGGAAGAGGGAAGAAGGCCTGAAGAAGCAGGTCAAAGCCAATTCTCTCCACGGCCCCACCCCCAGTGAGAGCAACACAGCCCGGCCTGTAGGACCAGAACCAGTGAGCTGTCCTGACACGTCTGAGACACACAGCTTGAGTGGGAAGTGAGGGAGTGAGTCAGGACTGGGAGGTGGGGCAGAGGGGCACCTCAGCAGGGGTGAGAGGTCTGCCCACCTTAGTGGACATGGGCTGGTGGACAGCAGGGCAGGGTGGGAAGGTTGCATTTAAGCTTGGGGGTCCTTGGACCCAGGTTCCTGCTTCCCCAGCGCAGGTTCAGACAGGTTGGCTAGCAGGGCTGCTGGTGGCAGACAGGGGCAAGGTGGAAAGCAGCCTCTCACCTCCATTGTGCAAGGAGGGGCCAGGTTGGGGCCTGGTAATAGCAAGATAGCTGAGACTCAGCACATGCACAATGCACCTCAATCAACAGGAAGTCTGGTGGAGCGTCTGTCCCCTAACTGCCAGCACCTCCATCAGGCCTGCCAACCAGGACACTGCCCACCGCAGCTGGCAGAGGCCGGCCCTGGGAGTGGCAGAGCCCACATTGCCCGGGGAAAGGCCTCTTACCCACAGTGGTGGTGGGGGTGGGGAGATTGGGGTGAGGATTAGGGCGGGGAGACGCTTTGAACCCCAGAAAGACTGGTGGGAACTGGTTCTTGACTCATGGCAGAGAAGAGGGGGTGGGGACTAGCAAGGGCTTTGCTTTATTATTTTCTCCCCATTTTATGGGATGTGAACTTAAGCAATTAAAAATATGCATTTGACTTGAGACCATCTGCCCAGCTGTGTCTCTTCATCTTTGCTCCAGCCCTGGTCCGAGAGTGGCTGGTGACGCTCAGCAACTTTCCATCTTCTAAGTGATAAAGACAGAAGATATGCCTGAGCTTTCATAAGGCTCGACTCTCATCCTTTGGAGGTGCTCTGAACTCTAAAAGTAAATACTGGTGGCAGTATTTGTGCTTCCTGCCCATGGAATTCGAGCATAAATTGCTTTATTCCAGATGTTTTGTAATGTGCTGGGGACCTGGAAGGGCTTCTCTTCTGGGATCTTTGCTTTCACTATCATCGTCTAGAGCAAGTCTTAATATCTTCATTTTATAGTGGAGGAAACTGAGCCCTGGGGTGAGAAGTCAGCTAAGTTGCCCAGCTAAAGAGCGCTGGAAGCAGAACTTGACCCCAGTCTCCTGGCTAACATGTGCCACATTTTGTGAATGGGCTGGAGCCCTCTCCTGGGCCACAGCCCAGTGCCCCACTCCCTACCTCACACAGTGACAGTGCTGCTGAAATCTGTAGGACAGGGGGCACCACAGGCTGGAACCCAGCCTGGTTCAGTCAGGGAGAAGGAAGGGAAGAAGCAAGGGCCTTAGCATGGCATTACTCTCAGTGGGGAGCCAAATGGTGCCCAGACAGATAGGTAACTGGGACCACACCTGCCCAGGCCCTGCCTTGCCCTGCCCAGTATGCTACCCTAGGCCCTGGCTGGTTAAAGGCTCCCAAGTAGACTGGGGCCAGAAAGTGTTTAGAACGTTGGCACTCAAGCCTGACCCTCTTGGCCAGGAGTCAGCAGATGGAAGTTACACCCCATGTGACCCTCAGCAAGTTCTCTACAGAGTACGGAAAGGGACTTTCATGTACTACCATCCGTCTTGGGCAAAGCTTCACCTCACATGCCTCCAGCTGGGCATCAAGCATGTTTCTTCCCCTTCTTTGCATGTCTCCATAATAGGGGACTCTGCCATTTTCCCTGAGAAACTGCTAAAATGCTCTGTACCTTTCACTGGTGGGGAAGTTCTTCCTGATGTCTGTCTCAATTCTTGCTGCAATTGAGACACACTGGGTTCCATGGTGTGCTTGGACCTGTTGGGTTAGGTGGCAAAGGTGGGGATCAGGCAGCTCCTCCTCTAGAGGAGAAAAGTGAAGGTGGGGAGTAGGGAGGGGTCTTGGGTGGCAGACAGACTTGGCGCTGGCTTTTCCCACTCACTGGCAAGTTAGTTGCTTTCATCCAGTGAGCCTTCATTTTCTTATCTATAAAATGGACTTGATATCTCAAATGGCTGGAAGGACTCAATAAAACAATATATGCATATGATCAGAAAGTGGCTGGCGAAGTCATTGCTCAACAGCTGGTGGCTGGTAGGTATGCAACCACTGTGGGGTTCAAGCCAGAGCCGCAAGCTGAGACCAACCCGCAGGGCTGGAGTGAAGGCCTTTCTCACACCCAAAGGTGGCATCCAGATCCTCTCTGCAGAAGTTCCCCAACAGGTCTCAAGATAGCTTAACTGTTTTCCCCAAATCTGTATTCTATGGTGCCTGGCTAGGACCTGAGTTCTCATGGCCAGGGCATCAGGAGAGTTTCAAAAGGTGCTGGACATCTCTGCTACAGGGGCTAAGTAGGAATGGCCCCCAGCATGAGGGAGCAGTTTCACATGGCTGAGGGAGCTTCTCCAATCTCCTCCCCAAGCTCCCAGAGTCTAAGAAGGTTATGAGAAAGCTCAAGGGAACACTAAGACACGTTCCCATGTAACAGTGCCAGCCCCTCCTAGGATGCAATGCCCAGTGGGAAGAGGCCCCCATCCCAACCAACCACCCCACCCCTACAATCTAGCCCTCTTCTGGGCAGGTATGCCATGAGATGGGCCTGGCTGGAGTAGCAGGATGGTCGGGAGGGCCCCAGTTTGTCTGTGGGCTCCCTTGTTACCCACATGTGTGGAGGGAAAGTGGCAGGAGTCAGGGTGGGGCATCTTGAAAGACAGTCCGTGGATCACTGGGCATTGGCGCCGGGGTGGAGGGCCACACCCCTGGCCCTTGGAGTCCTCAGCATAACATCTGAAGCAGATGCTATAAGACAGCGGGGCTCGACATCACACAGGGGCTGCCAAAGTCACTTCAGCAGTGGGGACAGGATGCACACCCAGATCTCTGAAATGCAGAAAAGAGGTGGTGGGACCCTGACTGTCCCCATGATCTGAGGGCCTGGATCAGGAACATGTGTCTCCAGGGGTAGGGACTGTGACCTTGTCCCTGGTCACTGATGTGGTCTGATCCCATTGTGGGTTTGCCCCACTTACCCAAGGAGGTAGCCTGTTCTTGGCTCTGAGGGTTCTTGGTGTGACAGATTCATTTATTTTCAAGGTCATTTATCAAATACTTGCCCTTGGCTCATGACTCATCTTCAAATCCTGGGCTGCCACAAGCCAGCGACTTGTGGTTTTCTCTTTCTAGGACTCAGTTTCCTCATCGGAGATATAGGAGGCTGTGTAGCCCCCAGCAGGCTCCAGATATAAGTAACACACACTCAGGCCTGGGTGGAGATTGAGTGGGGAAGGTTCATCATTGATTTGGTTAGTTCCCAGGCTCCTGTGGGCTGTGGACTGGTGACAATGGAGCCCTGGGATTCTGTCAGCACAGTGAGACACAGAACAGACTGGATCTTGCAACCCTCAAAGGTGTGGCTGACTCTCTGGGCTTCTCTTAGGGCTGTGGCAGCTGTGACAGAGGCACTTCTCAGAGTGTCACTCTGACATGGCAGGCCTGGGCCTGGCTCTGAGATGCGAGTGGATGAGGGAGAGCAGGAAACAAAACTAGCCTCTCACTCCAGTCAAGGGGCAGATGGGGTGGCTCTGGTCTGGGAGAACTCGCATTCACAGCCAGGAAGTAAAGTGACAGTTAGAGACTCCTAGCAGTGAGTCAGGCCCTGCAGTAGGTGAGAAGGGTGGACTGGAGTGCTCAGAAGCTCTTCCCTGATTCCCCAGCCACTTGCTGGAGGGCCTCGCTAAAGCTTACTTTAACCACAGAATCTGTAGACAGGACACGGAATGAGGATGAAGGCTTTGTAAAGTTTTTGCTTTTTAAAGATAGGGTCTCACTATACAGCCCAAACTTGAACTTGCAGCACTCCTCTTGTCTCAGTAGCCCGAGTGCTGAGGTTATAGGCACCACCACACCTGGTTTAGGATGACAGCTTCCAAAGTACCACTGAAAGCCCACTTCACCCTGAGTGGCACTTGTCCTTGGACACTGTCTCCAGAGCCTGGAATGAGGCAGGAAGTAACTGTGGTTCATCAAAGAAGTAAGACAGCTGAAGTAACTGGAACTTAGTGACCTGGGTGCTGTGTGGCTTAGCACCCCAGGTTAAGTGGACAGGTGATTTATGGGGCCCCCTTTCAGCTCCCTTGAGTGACATCTCCTCAGTCTCCCCTAGGGCAGGTTCTGAGGGGAGTGGCCAGAGCAGGGACCCAAGCCTGGCCTCTAGCAAACTCTTCCCTTCCTCATGCTCAAGGGCATCTGGAGAGCAGATAAATCTTGGGGAGATGTTAATTAGTTCTGACAAATTAATAAAGAAACCCTAATTTATTCTCCATATCTAATTTCCTTCTCTGTGTTTTATTTTCCTGCCCAACAAGCTGCTGCTGGGGGAGTGGAGGGAAAGGTGGTGAGGGGGGTCAGTCTGAAGACAGCAGGGCCCACCAGCATCCCCTGGTGGGTTTCCCACCCCCCACTGCACCCCTGCTCTGCTCCAGGAAGCCAGCCCCAGACATTAAGCTGTCAAGCCGCTCCCAATTATCTCCCTCTATGCCCGAGGCTCCAGGGGCGACAGTTGTAGCAAGCTGGTGTTGACTCATCCTGTCACTGGCCTGACCTGCTCTGGAAAATGCAATTTAATGAAGTCCAATGGCAGGGCTCGGCATACGGGGTCCTAGGAAGAGGGTAGCACCAGCATGGGGAAAGCTGAGAGCAGCTTCTCGTGGGTCAGTGTCTTCCCTCCATGTGACGTGTCTCACCTCCAGACCCTGGAGAGCCATCATGTGACCTCCCCACCCCACTTCACCTCTGAGCAACAATGGCAATAACCTTCTTGGCCAAATCTTGACCTCCTGGGCTGCCTGTTTGAAAAGCATATGGTCTTGACTGCAGGAAGTCCTTCCTGCTGCTACACCTCCATCCCTTCTGCTGAAAGGGAAGTCTTTTTGAGACCCAGGCTGTGAGTGAGTCTGCTGCAGTCATAACACCCAGGCTAGTCTAGGGCTGGGGAGGGACACGGCAGGCTGTGCACTGTCTAGTCAGCTCTGGGGTTAGAGCAGAAAGGAGGTTCCCTTTAGTAAGGACGATCTGTCCCTATCTCATTCCACTAAACCAGGAGCTCTTCCATCTAACTGGACAGTAGAGAGCTGTCTGCCAGGTTGCAGGGTCCAAAGCCCATCTTTAGAGGCCATAGACTAACATGCCACGTCTCTATAAGTTGTTTTATTATGTTCATATGAACACCAGGAGCAGCTTCCTGGAGCCAGCCCAAGAGAGCAGGAGACATGTGTGTTCAGGAACAAGGTCAGGGCACACAAGGACCAAGACAGTGGCTGTCCTCCCAGTGTTCATTCATCAAAATATTACTACATCACTGGGCACCTGCTAGGCCCCAGGGTCCAGCACTGGATAACATAGACATTCTCCGTGCCCGTGAAGCTTAGCTTCTAGTAACAGGAAAGACAATGAATGAGAGAAAATTTATTAGGATTATTTTGGTCAAGGATAGCCTGGGAGGACCTCACTGAGAAGGGATATTTGAGTAAAGAACCAAAGGAGGTGAGCAAGCTAACCATGTTATCTATCTGGGAAAACGTTCCAAGCAGAGGGAACAGAAGGTCCTCAGGCCCTGAGGCAGGGAGGCATTTGAAGTTTTTGGCTAGTGCTGTTGCAGGGGAGAACACAGGGGCCATATGACACAAGGCCTGGACAATTCCTCTAAGCAGCATGGGAAGTGTTGGAGGGTGAAGAGAGAAGGGACAGGATCTGGTCTGCATAAAAAGGTCTCTCACAACTGCTAGGAGTATTCTACTGGGAGTGGAAGCAGTCACCCAGGTTAGGGGACATCTTGATGGCCCGCAGAGCTGTGAGGGTGGGACATGCAGGCAAGACAGCAGCTCTCCACAGCTTACCTTTCCCACCTGTGCGGGTAGGACAGCTGGTGGCCTGCTCCTTCTCCCTACAGACAAGCTGTCTTTCCCACCCTGGGCTGAGGGAGGGGGAGCAGTAGGGGTGAGAAAGAAGCCCTGAAAATCAATGGCCTTGAGCCAATAGTCACTGGGAGAAATGGAGCCCTCTGGTCTAGCGTCCGGGTCTGGAGCCTGCCCTCCTTTGCTCCTCTCTTTCCTTCCACCTTCCCCTCTGCTTCCTCTGGACACGTAAAGATCAAATAACCTTTCACTAAAGGGAAAGAGGCCCTCTCTCCTTTCCACTTAGCACCACCCCAGCAGACCAGCACTACAGTGTAAAGGGCAATGAGGCTGCATGGTATCTGTTGGGGCAGAAGGTCTGTTTAGCACCTTCATGGGGAACTGGATCCCCCTGTGAGGAAGGAAGGGATCTGGGTTTTGGGATCACCCTGCCTAGGCTCTCAACTTTCCTAGGCTCTAAGAACTTCTGGGATCCCAGGAAGAAAACAGGGCCCTGTCAACCAGGACCCGTATCTCTCCTCTCTGCACACTTAGAGCAAAGGTAAATGTGAAATCAATTCCCCTCCATAACAGGAACTCACAGAATGAATTGCTTTCAGATCTGTTTGAACTACATGGCCTACAATCCCCTCCATTAGGGTGTCTAACCCTTGGCATCGAGGAGAGCAGGAGTCCTGGTGAATCCTCCCACCTCGAGACTTGGCCTCATACTTCCTCCACTCAGGCACTGATGCCCACAGCACACCTGAGAGTAAATACTGGTTCAGCCCTTCCAGCCCTTCTGTACATGCATCACTCTGGGTCCTCATGAAATCCCCGAGTTGGTGGCATTGTTGTCTTGTATTTATGTACTGGTTCTGTTTGTTTTGTGGGGAGTTGAGATAGAGTCTCATCATGTAGCTCAGGCTAGTGCTGTGCTCTGTCACACCGTCACTTGTCTCTCAAGCTAGTGACCGCCAGGACATGCCACAGAAGCTGTCTAACAGGAGATGCCCACCCTCCACCTCCTTTCCCTCCAAGGCCATTCCCAGACCCAATCACACCCTAGCTAGTTGATGGACCTCCTCTCCTTCCAGATTTCTCTAGAGGTACCCCTCCAAGATTAAAGTGACTGGCACTGGTGCTTCTGGTCCCCTCACTTTGGCTCCTAAGACATTAGTCACAAACACCATGTTCCAACAACTGTCCCTGCTTGTTGTGTTTGGAGATAATTGTAGTGATGATTGCTAGAAGACAGAGTAAGAAGGCTGAGGTATTTTCTTTGGAAGCTCAGTCTAGAAGGGCCCCAGACACAAAAACAAATAATTACTTTGTACCAACTTTTTTATTGTCTTTTTTTAAAAGTACAAACTAAAAGTGAATTTAGGATGAGGGGTGACTCTGTCTGCAAATGATGGCATCACAGATGAGGGGAGGGCTTTAGCTGGGTCTTGTGAAATGAGCAGGAGTTACTCAGAGAGGGAGGTAAGAGGGGCCAGAAGAAGGAAGCTTTTAAAAGTAAGCATGTGTTCAAATCATAGGAGCCTGAGGCACAGGGGAGAAGAGAGGTGAGAGCCAAATTTAAAGGGGTTGGGGATGTAGTTCAGTGGGTAGAGTGCTTGCCTAGAATGCTTGTACAAAGCTCTGGGTCCAATGCCCAGTACCTCAAAAACTGGACAGGGTGGGCCATGCCTGTAATCCCAGCACCTGGGAGGTGGAGGCAGGAGGATTAGAAGCTTCAGAAGGTCATCCTTGGCTATATAATGAGTTCAAGGCCAGCCTGGGCTACTTCAGATGTTGTCTCAAAAATATAGATAAATTTAATTAAAGTAAAATAAATTAAGAGAGCCTTGTATTGGATAAAGCTCTAAACTTCACCTTTGGGTCACATGGTCACTTCAAGAGGAGGCAATATGAAAGATGCCAGCTACCTTATGTCCTACTTAAGTGAGGCATCTACATAGGCAGGTCCAAAGACATTAAGTGCATTAGTGGTTGCCAGGGTAGGGGTGACAGGTCTTGGGTTTCTCTCTGAGATGGCACGAATGCCCCACATGCTGGAGGGGGCAGTGGTTGTACAGCTCGGTGTACTAAAAGCCACTGGGTTGCATACTTTAGAAGGGTGAATTTCATGGCATATCATTTATCTTGCAATAAAAAAAGAAAATTTTTATGAAGAAAGTTGGACAGTGGGGAGCTAGCTGGTTATAGAAGGGTGGAGGGGGCTTCTCTGCAAGGCTGTAACACCCTCAAATTTTGGTTCCCCAGCCCAGCTATACACAATGCCTTTCAAGGCCTGAGACACCTTCTCTCCCTGGGCCAGGACTGACTGTGCAGGGTGGGCACTGCATAGGCCCCGAGACATCACCTCCAGGGAGCCCTCAGGTGCCTTGCTATAGCAAATGTTTCATGCATATCCCATACATGAAGGTTGGGACCATCATGACAGATAGGTCGCCTGACAAGTCACACCACTTATTTTTGAAGACAAGCAGGCCCCCAAGTAAGTGAGCAGGCATGGAGAGGCTTTGCCATAGGCAGGGAAATTAGGACTGAAAACAACACCATGAAAACAGAATGGGCTGATAGAAATAAGAGACCTCCTCATGCCCTCCCACCCTAACATGTGTTTATCTGAGCTCCTGAGAGACCAGGGGTTCATGTTGCCACAGTCTCTGTGGGGCCAGAGCTCTCCTCTCAGCTCCTGTGCACCTGTTGGGGCCCGCTGTGCTCATAGGAGAGGCTGAGGCAGAAGGGGCTCAGACAAAGCCAAGACCTCTTCTATTCATGGTCCTTGCTGTGGCTCCAGGTTCTGGGGACATTCACTTTTCAGAGAGAGAAGCAGAAGGCCTGGCTCCTAAGAACATTCATCTATGGGGTAGGGGTTCTCCACACAGGGCAAATAGAGGGGGAATGCAACACAAATGAAACTTCTGGTACTTCAATGTGGGGCAAGGTGGGAAGACAGGATGACACCAGGAAGGAGAAGGAAGTTGCTGAGGCTGGAGAAGCTGCAGCCTTTCAGTGTGCCCCAGGATGACTGTTTGGAAAGTATTA
This sequence comes from Zapus hudsonius, assembly GCA_004024765.1. Taxonomy (NCBI): domain Eukaryota; kingdom Metazoa; phylum Chordata; class Mammalia; order Rodentia; family Dipodidae; genus Zapus; species Zapus hudsonius. The sequence continues at coordinate 65,231 of PVHP010000321.1, read as the reverse complement.
TGAATGGGAATGGGGGGGCTTAGGAGGAGGCAGGAAAAGGGAGCCAAGGAAAGAGCAAGGTAGGCAGTCTGGGACGGAGTGATGCAGGGAACACCAACTCCGGCCAGAGCAGTTTTATTTCACTGTGAGTTGAGGGGTGAAGGCAGGGTGGAGAGGAGAGGGCGAGACAGGCAGGGTTGAGGGGGAGGGTCTAGTTGTTTTTTCCCAGCATCCCCCAGGCCACTTCTCTCACCACAAACCTCAGTCTCAAGCCACTTGGTTGTCATGGAAACAGGACGGAATAGAACAGATGGTCTCCACTAGCCAAATTCCAATTAAACAGGGCAGAGATGGATAGGGAAGGGGGTGTGATCTTATGAGGCCATAGAGGGCTCTTCCCCCCAACCTAGCTTGCATACCTGGGGTTCCCCTAGTATGGACGGGAAATCTAGGAGGAGGGACTTCACACTAGGTACCCCTACCCTTGCTCCTTCAGTTCTCAAAGATGGGGGGCATAGAAGTTGAGGAAATGTCAGCTCGGAGGACAGCTTTGGGGGATGTACCTTTAAATGTACAGAGCCCTGAAACAGTGTGAACACATGTAGACCCAAGCACACATGTGCACTGAACACATGCATGCACAGAGGCACACAGGAGCAGTGCAGAAAGGTTAAGCAAAGTCAGTACAGAGCTGTGCTTTTAACATAGTACACAGAAAAAGCTTTGGAAACAAAATAAGCAATTTATTCCCATTTATTTAATTAACATCTAAGAAGACTCTTATCAAGTGCTTACAAGTAGGGATATAAAGACACACCTGTGATGGATACAGTTCCTGGTCTCAAGGACACAGGAAAAATGAACTAATAACATGATCACTGTTTTGGTCAGATTGTTCAAAGCGCCATGGTAATAGAGGGGAAAAACGATGAATTTGGGGAGGATAATTGGAGAAGGACAGATCCCAGAAGACGTACTGGGCTTTGAAGGATGAATAGGAGTTTTAGGCAGTGATACATCAGGCCTTCTGAGCAGAAGGGACAGCGTAGAACAAGGTTATAAAAGACCGTAGCTTGCAGGGAAACATACCCATTTGAGTGGAGAGAGACCCAAGACAAGTCTTGGCAGGAGTGGTAGTGTTTCTGATGCAGACATTAACACCCTACATAGAAAGATATATGATCACTGAGCACTGGCCTGTGAAGCCACCCAACCACACACAACATCACACTCACACCCCCAGAGTGTCCCTGCTCCTAGGGAATGTTAAGCGAATGGAGAAAAGATGATTTTGTTTGCTGAGAATAAAATGAGGTGTATATGGAGGTGTCAGGAAAAACGGAGCGCCTTAAGTTCTCCTCTCTTGGCTATGGGGTGAGAATGGGTGCCAAGAACAACACAGAAAGGGGGACTCCAAAGCCAGCTGGCTCCAATCATGTGATTGTACATTTATGAGGCACCTACTGTGTACAAGGCACAGGGAATTTTTTTTCAGGCCCTCCTTCAAGGAGCTGAAGCTTAGGGGATATGATAGGAAAGTCAGTGCAACACAGTAATAGGAGACAGGAGGAAGGTCAGAGTGGGCCTGCTTGGAAGTCAGGTGTTTCACGGGTATAAGTGTTGGGGTTTGGGCTCCGCCATCAGCAGGAGCCAAGGCCCAGGGGCAGGAGTCAGAGCAGTTCACTTTACAGACATGTAAAGTGGTGGGAAGTAGCTTTGGAAAAAATTGGCTGCAGTGAATGACGAGACCAGAGATTTTCAAATCAGAGTGCCCTTGCCCTCTAGGGGACCTGCAACAAATCTGAAGACATCTTCTATTGTCACACTGCACTGGGCTGAAGGAGAAGATGCTACTGGTCTGTGGTGGATCAGAGATACAGCTAAACATGCTACCGTGCAAGAGGTGGTCCACAAAGTGTTCTCTGGCCTCAAGTGAGCAGCGCTGAGGCCTTGATCATGGAGCCTGTGCTTGGAGGAACAGCGAGAGTGACTCGCTCAAACTCCTGTTTGCTTTGCCAGTGGTGAGTAGGCTGGTCAGGAATGGGGAGAGGTGCTAGGGAAAGGTAACAGTGCCAGAGCTTAGAGGGTGCAGAGGACGGGGAAGGGTCCTGAGGAGATGCGATGACAATGACCTCACAACAAAGCATGAGCAAGGCTGGGGGAAGACTGCAGCAGAAACGGGTAGAGCCCAGGGCAGGCTGTGGTGAAAGGTCAGCGGGATTTTGGGGTGCTGGGCTTGGACTGCATATATGCACATCAGGTTGAAATCAGAAAGGACAAATTGGAGGTTGTTCTTTTTACTGCCTGATCTTCCCTAGGGCCTTTCTAGTAGCTTCCTATGCTACATGCTCTGCTTCTCACCACAAGTTCTAGGAGACACTGGTCTTCCACATGAGCCCTATTGGGTCTCACAAGCTGCCCTGGTTCCTCTGCAGCTGGTTCAGCCTCAGCCTCTGGGGTTCAGTGTCAAGATCACTGCCCTGGGAAATCCTGAGACCCACTCTCTGATAGGCCAGCCCCCCTTGTGTCTCTACCCCAGGCTCTGCATACTTCAAGCAGCCAAGTGTCATCCAGGGGCTGGGTGCTTTGAGGCCAGCCCACCACCACTATAGCTACAGCACATGCAAAGCATGGTGGGAGTGGACAGGAGAGCCTGCCTGTCCCAGTGCCCTTGCTCCAACCTTGGCCTCCTTTCTCCTTTTCCCTTTCTGTCCCTCTCTCCCCTGACCAGGAGGATTGCAAAACCAGCTCAAGAAAACTTGTTCTGATGGCTATCAGGTGGGATTGCACCTTTGTACCAAACAAAAAAACAGGAAACCTGGCCAACCTCCAACCAAGAGAGCCCAGCAGTGAGCAGTAGAAAACACCGAAGACCTAGGACATGTCCCTTCCTCTTCTCATCCTAAACCACAGGGCCTGAAGTAGCTGTGCCCTTGACATGTACCAGCTGAATATAGCCTCTAACCTCATTTCTAGTTGCTTAAAGCATTTTTTGGTCTGGAAGCACGGCACACAGGAGATACCCAAAGAGTATCTTCTGCCTAACTAGTTTCACCTAAAGAATTAAGGGAGCCTTATGGCTGCAGAAAGGGTGCACAGTCAACAGGGGTGGGGGCACTGCTTACTAGAGTACCTGGAGACCCTCTGTGGGTGGCCTGGGGGGCTGTCCTAACAGCAGGGAGTCTCTAGGGGGCCTGTGGGAGAGGCAGGGGAAACAGGCCACTAATCTCTGCTGGAGATTAAACAGCAGGCTGACTGAAGACCAGAAACTTGTTGGGGGGTGGGAGTGTGAGGGGAGGGTCAGAGGGCAGGGTAAATAGGACTCAGTAAATGAGGGTTGGACATAGCCTAGAAAGACCTCCAAGGTTGGGGGCTGAAATTGGGGGAAACCATCTATTGATTTATTAACCAGAGTTAGCAATGATTAACTGGAGTCCTGGCCTTTTAGGCTCAGTTTTGGCTTCATCATAAGCGGTAATTCCCTCCCTGAACCCCTCCTCCGTCAGCCAGACTGCCACCTCTGGCCTCTTATCTGGTGCCCTTATGGCTGAGGCAACTGATCAAGCACAAATCCAGGACTGACAGTTATTTGGGGCAGGTTCTCACTACCCCCACCCCCCCAGCTTGTTCTGAGTGACTACTCAGGAGGTAGCCATGACCCTCATGCATCCCCTCTTCCCTGCTGACCTCCAGCTCCTAACTTCCCCAAGCTTCCCCTTATTCTTGGGCTAGGGGAGAGGCCTGGAGGAGGAGAGGGAGGGAGGTACTGTTAGAGTCCAGAACCTGCCTGAGGAAATCTGATGGCAGGGAGGTGGCAAGCAGCAGGAGTCTGTGTTATGGGCTCCTCTCAGGGCCTCTTGTGTGCCAGGGCAGAAGGAAGTGGAGTAAGCTGGAGGCAGGCTGAGCAGATTCAGGGTGACCCTTCCCACCCCAGGTAACAGGCCTCTGAGTTCCCTGGGAGGAAAGGGAAGCTCTGACACTCCTTGTCTGGAAACATCCCTTAACCTTGGCTATGGGGAGCTAGAAGGCCAGGGTCTGTGTGGGTTTTAGTAGAACCCCAGGTACCCTTCAGAGGGGCAGCAGAGTGCACTTGGGGGTCGTTTCAGAGCAAGGACAGTTCTCTCAGACCTTCTGAACTTCCGACTAGAATTTGCCTTTGTATTCTAGAGTCAAAAAATGGAGTGCCTCACCCTGCCTCATGCTGAGCTTGCCCTCCTTGCTGACAAGCCACAGAGCCACTGTGTAAAGTCATGAAGCACCAGAGGTGACCCAGAGGCTGCTGGGAGATCCCCATGTTGCACCTCCTCAAGAGTCACCACACCCTCCAAAGTAGCCAGGAATTGCTACAGGCAGCTGAGATACCTAGCCTAGGCCACCTCTAGGGTGACAGATGCAGGCAGAGGATCCTGTCCCACAGCCCTGGCTACCCCCAGCCACCCCCCATTCCCTGCACCCTGATCCTCTGCAATATGTCCCCTCTCTCCCCATCACCAACTTAATTCCTTAATTCCCACTGGAGATAAGCGGATCTTTCACTGCAATTTATCCTTAATCCAAAAGAAAACAGGGGTGGGAAGGGGTGAGGGCCTGGAGAGGATGAGGGGAGAAGGAGGGAGGCGTGAAGCCAGCCCATCACTCCACCTTCTCTTAGATCCCACCCCATTGGCTGTGAACCTAGGCTGCTCTGTCTACTTCTGGAGCACTGGGCTCAATTTTCAGCACCAATTCTATTACTGGAAAATCTGGATAGCTTGCTTCTCAAGGCAGCACCTGAATTCAGGAGGTGCATGAGAGCCTGGGACACTGGAGCCAGGAGGTCTCTGAGGGGCTGGCAAACTGTTATGTGACAGCATCAGATGTGCCCTAGGCAATCCCAGGAACAGAAATAGAACTGATGGATGAGCTCTGGGACACAGATCCCAGGTTAGTGTGGAGGGAAATTCGGGGCCACTGGAGCTGTGAGGGGCTCCACGGAGGGTGCTGAGCTTCAGGAGTGTCACTTCGAGGATTGAAACGGAAGCTGGAGGGATGGGGCTGAAGGGGCTCAGGAAAGGGCATTATATCATCTGATCTGCCTCCCAGCGCCAAGCCCAGGATTCTGACCTATCTTCTCTGCCTTCCCCTGCAGGGAGGCACCCTTGGCTGTGTGCTCCGCTCGGAACTAGTCTGGCAAGGGCTCATCTTGAAGGCTGAAGGAGAATACAGTGCCTGGTTTAGTCCAGCTGTCTTTTATGTCCATGCAGGGAGTGCTCAGGTGGTCAAAAGGCTTCTGCTAACATGACCCACCAGCCCTCAGCACTTTGTTTACACCATCCCCCAGGCTTCTGTGCTATGGACATTCTTGCCTAAAGGAGTCAGTGCCCTCAGGTATCACACAGAGGGAAGAGGCCATCTGATGCTGGCCAGGACATTATGTTCACGGCTATGTCTCTGGCTCCCATCGCTCTGGAAATGCAGAAATGAACTCATCCGCTGCTCCCACGAGCTGACCAGGGGCAAATGGGGCAGTCAGAATCTTGAACCTCTCTTTCAACCATGGCTTCCAACAGAGAAGTAGGCCCAGGTGGCTCCAAAGAGCCACCAGGCATCTTCCCTTGTGACTATCTGGGATAGGGGGCCCATCACCAAGAGCTCAGGAGCCTGAGCCTCTGATATACCCTGCTATGTGCCCTCCCTAGTGAAGGGATCCCCCAAAGCATGCTGGGTCACATGCTTGCAGGAGTACTTCCCCTAGGGATCCAGCCCTCCTTCTTCAAACCTGGGGTCCCAAGGTACATGGCTAATTTTGGCCTGTGGTGCAAAGATGGGCTCTCTATCAATCTTTTAAGACCCCCTCCCTCAACAACAGTTAAGGGAAGCAAAGTTTATAGAAGAGAAGACATTAATCCAATACCGACATAGGTCACCCATAAAATCCTGAGACCATTTGGCCCCAAAATAACTGGTGGGTTCAGTCAGTGTCAAGAGAAAAAATAGTGCAACCCGTTGTTTGTGAACCTATAGCTAAAACAATTACATAGTCGACCTCTGCTTGTTTCTAATGGATCTGGGGTAGTCAGTATCTCTGCCATCCACCCCATGAAGATGGTGATCCATATAATCAGAAGCAGTGACAGACACACACACACATATGGAGCACGTGACCTCCCATGAGCACACACACACAGCCATAAACCTCCCTCCTATACATACAGAGGACATAAAAACACTTGTAAAGAAACACATAAACCACACATCTCCGCCTTATAGCACAAACAGTGTCTATGATGCTGAGGGGATGCGGTAATGGAGTGATGGCGGTACACAGGGCAATATAGGACACTGCCTGAGAAAGATGCCTCATGCAGAGCTTGGGGCCACGGAGACCCTTCCTCGCTGTCCCTGAGGTGGCAATGCCGAGAGGTGGACACCAAGCACTGTCACTGCCTCCCCTCCTCCATTGTGACTGCTTTTCTTTAGTCCAGACCCAGGCCCATTATCTGCCTCGTGGGAGGGCTGGGAAAGGTGCTGGGCAGGGGCTGTCACTTAAGTTCCCCAAAGGCCCATCCATCAAACCAGGGAGATAATCAGTGCTCAGCTGGCCCAGGACACTGATGACTCTCTGGGCACCATAAACACAGGGAATAAATCTGGGAAGGGGCTGGGTAGGAGGCGTCTGGGTCGCAGGGATAGTCGCTCTGCCTGGGAAGGGAAAGAAGGCCCATCCATCATTCTGAGAGATGCAGCAATCTAGGCCAATGAGATGGAGACGGGGTGGGGGAGGTGGGCAGTCATAATGAAATCATCCCGTGGTGTAGCTGTTCCACTCCGATCTTATTTACACTCGAGGAGATGCCTGCTCCTGCCTCTACTCCAAAAGAAACGCAGGAGCTGTTGCAGAATGCATCTGCCATGGACTCAAACCTTTCCAAGGAGGCCTGGCCAGGGAGCAGAAAGGGGCATGGAAGTGACCTGGCCCAAGGGAGGGCCTGGGAAAGGGCTCCTTTGTGCTTGTTGGATAATCTCTGGATTGGAGAGGGGGGGCAGGTAGGTCCTGAATCCATTTCTTCTTGGGCCTTTCCAGCACTTTCTGGGTGCAGGGAAGATCCTAGTCCCAGAGGCCAGGCCACGGCTCCGCTGGTGTCTGTCTGCAGGGGCCATGCCGTAATTCAAGCTAACGGAGCGTAGACAATCAGAGGCTCTGGGAGGAATTTCTCTTTGGTGTTGAAACTGATCAGATGACTGCTCTGCAGCCAAGCTACCTTCCTGATTAAGTGAGGGAGGCTTCGAGGCCACAGCCCACATGGAGACCTGCAGGGTTGCAGGTGCTGGGAGGAGCTTTGGGCCTGATGACCCTGGGAGGACAATCTGCTCCTGCACTGTGCAGAAGCCATGCTGAGTCCTCAGCCACAGCACCAGGAAAGGGGTCTGATATTTCTGCTTCTGAGATACTCTGCTAGGTTTATTCTCATCCTCACTGTGAGGCTGAGGATGCCAGGGCCCAAGACCTGTGGTCTCTATGATCCCAGCTCCCTGTCCCTAGACTGCCTGGGGCAGAGGAAGCACAGGCCCTTTCATCCCAGGAGATCAAAGCTGCCTGAACAGGTGAACACCCTAAATCCTCCTTGGCGTAGGCTCTTCCCTTGCCACCTTTTGGGATTTCTGAGATGGCAAGAGAGATAGAAACCTTCCAGAAGCTTAAGATAGGCTTTGGCACAGGATCAGCTTGTAGAGCCCTAGACCCATCCAAGGTTGGGGCCCAGCCTGGGAATCCTGTTACGTGCTACAGTTCCAGATAAATTCTCTTGGAGAAGCCATCAAACTTGCCCCTGGCATCTACATGAAACATGGTGGGAGCCCTTTATAATGGCATCAGCGATTTGTAGATTCAGGGATGAAAGAAATACATCAAGACGTCTACCCGGCTCTAGCACAGCCAATGAATACTCCCGAGGCACATGGACTGTGGCGGGATATTGTGGGAACATAACAACCGTACTTCTAATACTTCCACGGCAGCCAAAGGACACGACAGAAACTGCACCAGGACTCAAAAGATGCACCACTCCAGGGCCAGACAACCATAGCACCGGGCTATCGGGGACATCAAAGGGATGCCAAGGAAGCAGCAAGGTGCATGCAGAGGAGTTGGCCAACTCAGGGGTCAAGGTCTTATGAGCACTCCAGGCTTAGCAAGTGGGCTCCTCTATCTCTTCCCCACTCCACCTTGAGAGAGAGACTGCTTAGCCAAGTAGAAGGATCATGGATACCGGGCCTGATTTTCTGGACCTAAACCCTGGCTCTGCCACTTACCAGCTAAATGCAATTCACCTAGCTTGTCAGGGCCTCATTTTCTCCTATGTAAAAATGGGGAAATGGGAGCGGGGGAGATGGCTCAGCAGGTAAGAAGTGCTTGTTGTGTAAGCATGAGAACCCGAGTTTGATTTTCAGCACCCACGTAAAAAGCCGGGCATGGCCATGCATGCCTGCAGCCCTAGCGCTGAGGGGGTGGACACGGAGGAACCGCTGGGACTCCTGGTCTGCAAGTCCAACTGAAGAACGGGAATCTCCAGGTTCTGTGAGAGACTGTCTCAGAGAAATAGGCAGAGAAGAGATAGAGGAAGACACTGGACAGCTTCCTCTCCTCAGTACGCCAGTGCACGGGGTGCATACATCTGCCTACACACGTGCATACACTGTGGGCACACATACTTTCACACCAAGAAGATGGGGAGATAGCTCAGTGGATAAAGCTTTTGCCTCACAGCTCTGAGTACCTGAGTTCAGAACTCCAGATTCCATGTCAAAGTCAGAAACTCTGGCAGGTTTCTGTTTTCCAGTGTGCCTATGGCCAGAGGGAGGCAGGCAGGAGAATTTCCCAGAAGCTTGTGAAAGGAGAAGGGAATGAGAGATTCTGCCTTAAAATGAGTTGCAAGGCAAACGCCAATCTGAAAGTTGTCCTCTGACTTCCACATGCACATGGTGGCACATGGCAGCTCGCACTTGCACACAGGCACATGTATACTAACTAAATAATTGTTTAAAATGGGAAGACCACATCCATCCTGTCCCTTTCACATGATCTTTATGAAGATTAAGTTATTCAATAATGTTCCCAATGGTACCTGGCACCTGAGAACTCCACACATGGTTCTTCATCACCCACAGTTCAAGCACACCATCTATCCAGGCTGCATGTCCTCCTGGCCCAGCCTTGGCCTGTCTTGGATAAGGGCTTGGAGACACCATGGTGAAAGCACGTTCCCACAATCTAACCCAATGCTGCAAGAGCCACTTGTTACCAAAAGCTACCCAGAAGCCTTTGCAGGGCTTTTTGTACCACTTCCTTGTCCATAGTCACTGTGGTAGGTCTTAGAGTCCATCTTGGAGTTCTTCCCACCAAAGAGGGGTATTTTATAACCGATTCTAGTGCTGTGAACAGCTAGCCTCCACTCTGCCTGACCCCCCCCCTTCACCTTATCTTTCTTTCCCACACCCAGCATACCAGAACACCACTGTGATTCCATGGATGTCACCATGAAAAACAAGCATGCACCCTCCTGGTGCCTCAGGCACGTGGGTGGGGGGATGTGGGCCTGACCCAAATAACTGGTCTGTGCACACAGGCTCCCTGATCTGCTCTGCTCCCCTAGGGGGTCAGGCGGGTCAGCCTACGCTCTGGCAGGTAAGCAGGTACTGCCGCCAAATGAGTCAGTGGAAATGGGAGGATGATTTGTTTTAGCAGATGGGAATCAGCTCTGTGCTAAGAAAGGGGGGCTGGAGGCCTGAGTGGCCCTGGGTGTCCCTATAAGGCTGTGTCTGCAGGCCTAGAACTCCTCAAAGTGGAAAGTGGCTTCATTCTCTGCCATGCTTCAGGTGGCCCCTCCTCCTGATGCCTGGTGGGCAAATCCAGGCAGCTGCTAAGACAGAGTGGTAGAGAAAGTAGGTAGTAGGTACCTCAAGGCCAAGACAGCCCTGTTGCCACTTCATGCAGACACGGATGATGGTATCCTTATTGATGGGGCTGCAGCCGGCTTATATCTGACCTGACTTTCTGGCTCCAGTGTGTTCCCCTTGCCAGTGTGATGCATATAAGCAACAAGAACACCCATAGGCCCAGCAACTTGTGATGGCTGCCTCCTCCTTGGCTCTGACACCTCTCACCGTCCTCTCCTGTACATCCACTGTTTATGTCCAGCGCTTTCCCAACCCAGGACCTTTACACACGTTGTTCCTGCATATTCTCCCCTAGTTTCCATGAACACTAAAGCTACATATTGAGCTTGAGCCATTTGTATAATGAAGCCTTCATGAACTGCCCCCCTCCCCAGCGGAGGATAATGTCTCTCACCTTGAAGCTCCCTGGCCTTCATTCGTGCCACTTACTCATTATTCTCTATCTTGTTACATAGCGATTGAGTCCAGGATCTATCTTCTTCACAAGACAGAGAGCTCCATTGCTGACACCGCTTGGTTTTCCCAAGGTCAAGACCACTGCAAAGATGCCGGGTTCCATCTCTGCTCCAGCTACATGGAGGGTCAGTATGCTATTCCCTGTCCCCAAGGGCCCTCCTCCACAGAGTGATGATGGCCAACCAAGCTTCACAACCAGCTTCTTCTGGAGAAGGCCTACTCTTAGAACAGTTCTGGAAAGAGCTGTGTCCTCTCCTCTGCAGGTGAGAGGCAGAACTCTAAGCCACATTCCACTAATGAGAGAAACCCCTGAGTTTCCATGGGGTAGATGCATTCCAGGACTTTGACAGGATGGCCTCCTTCTTAGCTCATAGACTGAACTCAGTCTCTCAATGGGACACTCTTGTGCCCATGGCCAATGGCCTGTTTTGCTTCCCAGGCCACGCCTGCAGCTGTGTCCCAGAGGAGCCACGAGCCAGTGGAACTAATGTCCTTTAATGAGATTCGGGCCAGAGTGGTCAGGCGGGTTTTATTGTCTGTGGCTCTGTAATGAGACTCCTCCTAAGCTGGGAGTGACATTGGGGTCTGTGCAGACCAGAGGAGGAGGGGTGGCCTGAGAGGGAGTTGATTCTACATGCCAGGGCTCATCCCCAGCCCCTTTGGGTGCTCCATCTAGCCCATGATGCTCTCTGGGCACCTACTTTCTGCCCAGCCAGGACCACACCCTGCCCTGGCCTGCCCATGCCCTACGGCTCCAAGCTCACACCTCAGGTCCCTGCCCTTGTCTCAGCCCACATTCCCAGGCCCAGGGGATGATGCTCAGTGTCCCTGCCCCCCTGCTGTGCTGTCTTTAGGTATCGTGTGCCAATGGGGGAGGGGCGGGGGTCAGCTGCAATGGTACCTGACTCTACATCTTTCCCTCATTCCTCAACTCTCCAGGGAGCTACTGTGCTCTGGCTTACTGGGCAGGGAAATGGGAAGCTGATGGTCGATGACGAAGCCAATGACCATCTCATGGACACACTGGTAACTCAGCTGGCTCAACCTCTTCTGTGTCTCATCCCAGCTTGCCTCCTGCTCCTGATTTACAGATCTGACCTCAGAAGCCCTGGCGTCTAACTTGGCTACACCAGCATGAGCTAGGCAGCCAGTCACCAAGCCGAGACTCACTTTCCTCATTTGTAAAATGGGAATGATATTAACACTAGCATCTCTCATGGGAGTTCTGGAGCCTGCGTGAAACTGAATATAGAGTGGATGACAACCACGTGGAAAGCTTCAATCTGAATGGGAGCCCTGAAAGAGAAGGAGGTGACCTCATGGGGGCTTCTCTCCCTGCCTGACTGGTACCATCTCTCTGAGAGCTCAAATGGGGAACTTTGGAGGAGAGCAAAGTCCCAGCCCCAGGCGGCTGCTACTGTGCACACTCCAGATGGGCAATGGAGCCCCAGCTGGGCTTCAGCCAGGGAGCGAGGTGGGTGCTGGGAGAGCTCTGGGCGATGTGCTACAGAACAAAGGCCGCCCAGCACCTGCTGCTGATACAGTCCTGGATCCCACAGAGCTGGCCTGGGCAGGTTCCTACAGCCAGCCAGGCCACCCGAGTCCCCTACCATGCCCAGGTGGTTGTAGCATCACGTCCAAGTGTGGGAATGGACTTATTCCCCAAGCAGCACCAGGCTGGAAGCAAGAGAAGTGAGGCTGGCAGCTGGCAGGCACCTAAGAAGCTCTTTCTGAAGAGAGAGAGAGAGCCTGAATGTGGTACTGCCCGGTGAGCAGACACAGAGGACACAGGGCCATTCAGAGGAAAGGTTGGGGGGGGGAGAAGATGTTATTCTTCGCTGCATCTTTATCACGTACTAGTCAAGGGCTAAGTACTTTTCATTCATTATTCTCCATCTCACCTTCACAAGCCTTGAAAATTTACATCAACAGAGACTGATTATGCAGATGGTAAAACTGAGACCCACAAAGCAATTGCCATCATCAGGGTTAGAACTGAGACTTCAACTCAGCCAACCAGCCTCACTCTGCAGTGTTATTTTGCTGGGCCACTAAGACAGGGTAGCAGGATGCAGGGAGAGAAGCCAGTGACCTGCTTCCTTGCCCTCCCATAGGAGACTGGGACAGGCACAGCTTCCATGTGTCCCTGATAATGCAAACCTACGACCTCTTCTGACTAACTCTTCTCCAGGATAAACCTGGGATTATCCATTGCCCTGAAGACTCTTCAGTCTGCCATCACAAAGGTTTTGTGTCTGTTCTGGGTCCCTTCTGTGGCACTAGGTTCACCTCTCCTCGTGGAATGTGTCAAGGTTCAGATAGTATGTGTTCTGTTTTATCTCATATTTCTTTTCTTTCTCCATCTTCCAGTTCCAAACAGCACCAGGAGTCTGGAGATTAAAGGGTTAACTGGACACAGGGGTGTTATCTCCAGCTCAGGGCATTCCCTGTGCAAGGTGATCCAAGCTCAGATCTTAAGTTACCTCCTGTCTCAGCCAGTGCATCTGCTACAGACCTGCTCTCTAGGCAGTGGGCAATGGGGGGTGGGGAATCTCCCCATGGCCTTGAGCACAGGGTGCTAGGTGTCTGGGACTGCCATCTTCCCAGTCCTTGGCCCTCATTGTCACTTTTCTAACAAGTGGCCTCCTGCCTTCTGCTGTTCACACCCAGGATGCTTCAAGGCACATGCATATTGCTGACCTGAGCACCCACATGGTTCTGCAGGAATTGTCCTGGAGACCCTGCTCACGCCCTTTTATAAAAAGCCACAGTGTGCCACTCACCCCTGATTCTTTTTCCCAAATGCCCATGAAGGAAGCAAAGATGTCTGATTAGAAGTGAAAAATCTGTCTCCCTCAGCTCCCCCACTGCAGTCACTCAGGGACCATGAGCGCCTGTGGAGGCCAGGTCCATTACCACTGGACTCCAGTGCTGCTGTGCTGATGGGGGAGACCACAGAAGGCTGACAAGAAAGAAAAGCTTCTCCAGGTGTTGTCAAGGTTAAAAGCCAAGGGCAGAGTAGAAGGAAGCACCATCCAGGTTTCCTACCCCTGAAAGGCTCCAGACCTGAAGCTTGTCCCAGAAGGAACTGGCCAAGGGCAACTCCTGGATCTCCTCCCAAAGTCTCCCTCACTGACGCTGACAGTGGTTACTCATGCAATCCATCAGACCGCCATAAGAAATCAGTTATGTGTGAACATGCATTTGATATTCTATATTTATAGCCCGTCCCATGGTGACCTGCCGATTTGAGTGAACATACCTCTTAATCCTAGTCCTCACAGACCTGTGCTTGCAATAATGAATTATAGATGACCAGCATCATCACACAAAGCCCTGCACACGTTTGTACGTACACCCACTCTAGACCAAAGGTGAGACTGTCAGAAATATTAGAAGCTAAGTTCCACAACTGGCTAGCGTCCATTCTTGCCCAGTGTGCTGGCTAATGCTTAAAGTTAAAGATAAAGATAACCCAACAGGTGCCTATTCAGATACCTCTTGTCTGTCCCTTCCCCAAGTAGGAGGCACTTCATTCCCCAGATTAACCAGGAAAGATACAATCAGAACAATCGAAGCTACAGGCACACCTCCCATGGGTGTTTTCTATCTGTGCTGAACAATGAACATTAGTCAGCTGCTAAACAATGGCAGCATCATAGATGCAGCAACCAGAGCTGACCCTTTGCCCCTCCAGACTGACCCACTGGTTCAGCTGTGGGCACAGCCATGCTGGCAGCCTACAACGGCCCCACAGGTAAGGCAGCCCAGGTGGTGGCCCATGTGGACTCATTGTACAGAGCCACTCCTGGGAATCAGGGGCTACACGTCCCAGAGGAATACTAGCTGAGGTTCAAGAGGTAACTTCAGGGCCACTCAGCCAGGGCTGCTAAGCCCAGGCTCTGCAGCATCTCCCCTCTCTTACAGCCTTGAATATAAACCTTGAATCTGACTCCCGAGACACTCTCCAAGGCTGCCTGACAAACAGACCTGGAGACCGCCGTGTATCACACTGCAAGCTTCAGGCCAGCAGAACAGCTTTACCAGTGAACCTGAGCACACGGCAGTGTGTGAGAAATAGAGAGAAAGGAAAAGAATCCTACAGCCTGACCCTGGGGGCCTCAAAGGAAACCACCACGACAGAGACTTGTGCTCAGGCAGCCAGGACCACTGTGACCTGGAAGGTCTTTGTAAGCCTGACCCTGGGGGCCTCAAAGGAAACCACCACGACAGAGACTTGTGCTCAGGCAGCCAGGACCACTGTGACCTGGAAGGTCTTTGTAAGGTGTTTGACACCTAGGGTGTGTGTTCTCTTTCCAGACCTAAGGTGTGGGGAAGCCAATTAGGGAGGGTGTGGTGTAGGTGGGACACCTGCTTCCCAGGCAGCTTCTGTGCCTCCTCCTCCTCAGGCTAGCATCCTTCTACAGGCCCCACTGACCCTCTCTTCTATGTTAGCACCTTGGAAGGAGCCATGGACTGTCATGACTGTCATCTCTAGAAACAAAGAGAGGCTCCCTCCCACCCTGCCTATACTGTCTGTGGTAGTGAAACCTTTCTGTGCACACACTTCAAGAGCCAGGCTGGGAGTGTTTTGAAGTCAGGGGTCATCACACCCTGGAGATCCTCCTCTCTGCTCCCTCAATGCTCTCTGTCATAACCCAAGAGAACCCAGAAAAGAGCAGCAGACTGGCAAGTCCCCAGAGAGGCAGGAGCAGGAAGAAGCTGAAGAAGGGGGAAGGGAGGTGCAAAGTGGGGGTAGGCTGACAACTGGGTCTCCCAGTTTCCTTGGTCCAAAGATCAGATTGGGTATAGCCATATCCACCTGCCTCCCATCACAGCAGAAATAGACCCTGGAGAGAGGAAACAGAGGAGGTGGCAGGCACTGACCGGGTGGAGGAGCTCGGGGAGTCAGTCCGGGAACTTTGGCTGCCTCGGATGCATCAGTGCCAATCAATCGAAGAGCACTTATTAAATACCTGTCTTAGGTGTGTTTCCATTCTGGGCATTCTAGCCCCAAAGTTGGAAGAGAGGGAGGGAGGGAGGGAGGGAGGGAGGGAGGGAGGGAGAGAGAGAGAGAGAGAGAGAGAGAGAGAGAGAGAGAGAGAGAGAGAGAGAGAGGCATCTACATTGAGTTAGATGGTGTCACCCTCCTATCCCCACCTGAGTGGGTGAAGCACAGTAGGCCTCTGGCCCCCAAAGATGGAATTAACCACCCTCGTACACAAAACTGGGGAAAGAGAACAGGGGTGAGCTTGCCATCCTCCAAACCCTCAGCCCTTTGTCCACCCCGGGATTAAGTTAACCCCTAGTGTGCCTCCAAGCAAGTGCTCCTTTATCTGGATTCCAGAAACAGACCTATGGATTTAAAAGGTGCATGAAGCCCAATCCCCGGTGGCCAGGTAAATCCCAGAGCCTATGCTACTTCTTGGGCACATATTGATGCTGACTGAGGCTAGAATGAAGACCTCTCACTCCCACAGATCCAGGTGGGAGGGGAGAGGATCACCTAAGCTCCTGTGCAGTGGGCAGTGACATCTGGAGTTTCCCTTCCCCTGACATCCAGGAGGGGAGCACTTCAGGCTGCATTCAGGTACTTGCTATCCCAAACTGCTTCCTGGCATCCACCACTGAGGGAGAGGTGGCTGGCAGAAGGGGACAGAGTAAAGGTGGTCTTTGAGGAGCACACCCAAAGCTGGGCCCTAGCTCAACCAGGTGGGAACTGAATATTCTCAACCCAGGAGGAACTCAGTATTCCAGCCCTGTAGTTTGTCACCCCGAGGCAAGGACCACGTGCTCCAGTCAAGCTCCCCTACGCCCCCCCCCCCACTAAATCCCATCTTGCTAGAGCGGAGCTCATCTCAGGTTTCTTCCCAGAGGGCTAGAGTGCCCCTTCCCCCCACCTTGACTCAAATCGGTGTCCCGCTGGCAGCCTAGCTGCTTCCCCAGGGACACAAGGGGTTAAATCCAGGCGAGGGGACTCGGTAGGATTTGCCTCCTAAACGCATTTTCCAGTTCATTCCCCAGCACAATATGCCTGGGCTGGTCCCAGCCTCCGCCCCCACCCCACCCGTCCGAATGGGCCACCAAGGGCTACCCCGGGGTCGGGAGCAGGTTTAACCCCTTGGCTGCCGGCAGCTGGCACCTTTAGGTAAGACACGCGGGAACCCTCGGGAAAGTGGGTCATGCAGCACCGGGCTGGCAGGAAGCCCGAGGTGCCTACTCCGGGGAGAGCCCCTGGCTTTAGACGCGGAGTTCCAAGGAGGAGCCCAGCGCAAGGCTGGGAGTTTGCGATCCCCGATGCCGGCTTCACCTTCCAGAAAAGGAACCGCAGGTGAGCCCGCGAGAAGCCGCCTCCCTCTGCCGCAGGAGAGCGAGCGCCCGCTGCGGGGCGGTGTGGGGTCGGAGGGACGCGAGCGCTCCACACCGGCTGGTACCGGGCCGTCGGAGGAAACGAAGCCCCCCGCAGCCCTCCAAACCCACAGCTCGGAGACTGATGCCCTCCCCCTGGGGCTGTTGTCTCAGACCCCGAGACGGTGATCACGGTGATTATTTTGCATTTATGTAATATTCAGTGTCTCCAAACTGCTTCTCGAGCTGAGAACTGGTTATTAAATAAACAGAACGCTATTACCTATTATTATTATTATTGTGAAGAACTGAGCGGAGAAAGTGCTTTCTGGCTACCCAGAGACGAGCATCCGACTGCTTCCCTGCAGGGCGGGCTGTTCGGCTTCTCAGCCTCCCTTCCTTGGCGGGGCCACCTCCTGCCCCCCTCACCCTAGCGGTGACCCAACTTTTCTGGCTCCCCAGCCGTGCCCATCACCCGGTTCCCGGCCCCGGGAGGCTCGGGCTGGGTGGAGGCGGGTGGAGCGGTCGAGGCGAACGCGCTTACCTGGGAGGAAGAACGCGGTCAAGCCGAGCGCGAGTCCCCACCAGCGTCCGGCGGCGCCCGCGAGCCCCATGCGAGCCATCGGGGGCCGGGGTCCCGCGAGAGGGACGGCGAGGAGGGCGCTCCGCGAGCTCCAGAAAGCAGCCCGGAAGCCGAGGGCGGATCGCTGGCGGTCGGCGGGCGCTCGCCGGAGGATCCAGGTCAGCCGCGGCGGCCGTCGTCCGGGGCGGGGTGGGCCGGGTGGGATCCGGGGGGCCCGGGCGGCCGTCAGAGCCTCGGCAGATGCCCGCCGCGAGTGGCACGAGTCATGCCCCCTTCGCCTCCCGGGCTCTCCTCCCCGCCGGTCCCCGCCCTCCGGATCGGCGCAGAGCTGGGCTGGGGACAGGGACCCACCCCCGGCGCGCCCGGCCGCCGGGCGCGGGCTCTCGGCCCTGGGCGCGCTCACACCCTCGCGCTCCGCTCCAACTTGCGGGTGTCCATGGCCCGCGGTGCTCCGAGGATGGCGGGACGAGCCCCGGGCGGCGTGGAGGGCTCCGAGCGGGGCCCAGGCGGCGGCTCGAGCGGCCGGCTGGCTCCGGCTGCTCGGCGGGCGCGGGGAGAAGGAGCCCGGTGCGCCGCGCGCCCCTCCGCTCGGCCGGCTGCGGGCGATCGCGACGCTGCGGAGCTGCCTGGGCGCCGGGGCGAGCCAGCCGCGCTCTCCCACTCCCTCTCTTTCTCTCGCCCGCCGCCGAGCTCGCTCCAGCCTCTCGCCCGCTCTGCCGTGATGTCAGCCCGGGGGGAGGGGTTAGCATTAACCCCCTCCTGGCTCCCACGCGCCCAGCCCGGCCCCGGCCGGCCTCCGCCCGCGCACCCACCCGCACCTCCCGGCCCCGAGGCGGAGGCGGAGGCGGAGGCGGGCCGAGCGAGGCCGTGGGGTCCCCCTCCGGCCCCCTCGCTCGCGAGATGCCCCGGCGATCGCCTTTCGGCCGCGGAGAGGGCCCGAGAGCCCGCTGCCCTCCCCGGTCGCTGACAAAGGGAGGCAGTGACCCCTAGCGGCCAGCGCGGGGGGACAAGCTGCTGGCAGGGGTGGAGTTAAGATGGGGCGGGGAGGGGGCGACGAGCCGTGTGAACACGAGCATTGTCCAGCTCTAAGGGCTTCCCTAGCCCTCTTGTCCAGCCCTGGGCCCATTTCACAGACGGGGAAATAGAGGCCCGGAGGAGGGTAGACTGGCCCCGCGGCACAAAGAGTCAGGGCGCAATCTAGAACCTGGGAGTCAAAGCTTCCTCTCTTCCACCAGGTCTGGACACCCGACAGAGAGGAGAGGCGGGAGAGGACATTAGAGGGTGCTCTGGTTGTGCTAGGGTTTCTTTTATAATCCCCACTGATTTGGGTGGTCCATGCCCCTCCGCAGAGAGTGCAAAACCGAGCTTGACCCCCATTTGCCTGCACCTCTGTTCTGAGCGGTTTGCGGGATTCCCATCCAGTCCCCAGCAGCGGCTGGACTCTCCGCCCCATCCCGTTCACCACCCACCACATCCGGGTGGCGTCTTGCCAAGGCGATTGCACCCTCAGGTTCCTTGGCAGCCCGAAGTCTTCCCTCTGGGCCTCCAGTCCTGAAAGGCGGACAGATGGGGTTCCCCTCCCTCGGTAAGGAGAGCCTAGCTCTCCCCAGAGGCCGGACCAGACCGCGCTGCCTGCGCCCTTTGCTTGGTCTCTAGCGCTCCCGGGGCATGAGGAAGCAGTCTGTTTCTGATAAAATGTAAATTCTCCTTCCTGGGAGCAGGAGGGTGAGGAAGATGGCACTCTCCCCACTGCTGGGGGCCTGCTCCCACTCGTGAAGAAATTCCCATATGCACTCACAGGACTTACACTCGCTTACCCACTCCCTGTAGCCTGTTATGTTTCATCCTGGGCCCACTTTGCACCCAAACATTGCCAGACCTGGGACCACATGTTATTGCATAGTCCTTGCCCAATGGGACAGGAGGAGACACAGAGACAGATGTCGTGAAGAATCATCTACTGCAGTATGGTGGGTGTGGGTTTGCTGGGTCACCTGGAGGGACTGCAGACAGTTACCTGTCATACTCAGGTAAGGTGGCAGGAGCGGGCCTTGGGAGATTGGACAGAAGACAGGGGTTGGTCAACAGCAGTGAAAGCATGAAGGTGAACAGAGAGGAGAGAATTTGGATCCACAAATGGTCTTGATCCCTGCCAAAGCTCGAGAAAACAAAACAAAACAAAACAAAACAAAACAACAAAATGATTGTAAATGTGTGAATCTCACCAGGTAGCCACTGGAGGGTTGTAAGCTGGGCAATGCCCTTCACATTTAGCTTGTGGTAGTCAGTCTGGCAGCCAGGAGTCTCCCATTGGGCAGATGCCTTTAAGGGTCAATGCTAAATTAGTTCCATGCTTGTGGCCTTAGGCTCTGTGCCTGACACATCCTAGGAGCTGAATAAGTGAGTCCAAGGGAGCAGTTTCAGATGCGCCCACATCTGCTCTTGTCCTCCCATTCTCTCCACACATCTTGCGAATTCTTGGATCCGCTGCTATTACAATGGGTGTCCAGGGAGAATGTGTCTACAAGGGAGGGACATGTCTCCCTGAGGGTGGCCTAGGTGGAGAAGATGGAGACAAGTGTCAAAGGCAGTATGGTCACACAGCCATCATCTACTGGAAGAGGTAACTGTTCACTGCTGTCCTGAAGGATAGATCAGATTTGGACCGAAAGAGACCAAAGAGAGCATTTCAAGTGGACCAGACAGCTTGTGCAGGTGTGTGAGGTGCACGAAGATGCAGGCAGCAGATGGTTTCATCTGTTTTGTATTTGGAAGATGTGTGGAAGAAAGGGACAGGTAATCACAGTCAGATTGTGTGTGGTTTGAAAAGTTCCCTTAAGTGATAGGAAGAAAAACAGGAGGGAGCCTGGAGATATGGCACTTGCCTGCAAAGCCTAACGACCCAGGTTCAATTCCCCAGAACTCACGTAGAGCCAGATGCACTGTGGTGCATGCATCTGGATTTCATTTGCAGCAGCAGCTGGAGGCCCTGGCACACCCATTCTCTGTGTCTGTCTGTCTGTCTGTCTGTCTGTCTGTCTGTCTCTCTCTCTGCTTGAAAATAAATATTTTTTAAAAGAAAAGAAAAGCCAGAGGGCAGGCTGTGATCCTGATTCTTAAGCTAGGAGCCCAGGCACCACTCTTGTTTCTTCCCTTTTAACTATCATTTTCCAGCTCTAAAGCTGACCCTGCGGATCCTTGTCTATATCTTACCTTTGATAGCATTGCACCACTTTCACTACACCATCCTTACCATGTGCTCATGATTTCTGTAAGGCCCTCATAGCACCCTCTCTGTTCTGTTTCAGAACACTCAGAAAAGAATGAGGAAAACTTACTTAGCTAGTACACAGGATTCTGGAGCTAGAATGCCTGGATCCAAATTCTTATATTTTATTTTATTTTTTTTTAGATGGGATCTCATGTAGCCCAGGTTGGCCTCAGACTTGGTATGTAGCCATGGCTGGCCTAGCGCTTCTCATCCTCCTGCTTCGACTTCCCAAGTATGGGGACTACAAGTATGTACCACCCCTGCCAGCTGTGACTCCCCAGTAACTGCATCTTTGGAAAAGTGCCCTTTGTAAAGTAGGAGTAAATAACAGCACCCACCGTATGGAGTTGTGAGGATGGAACAAGGAACAGCGCTTGCTGTACAGGGAAAACTGTTTCAGTGTTAGTCATCGTCATTCTTGTAATGTGTCTCCTCACATCCGGTTTTGCTTTTCTCTGCCAGAAAGATATAAAATGTCCACATGTACAGTACATACATTGCATTCCAATCCTGTAAATATTAAAAACATTCTATTTTGAAATAATTTTGGATTTATGAATGAAATTACAAAGGTAATACCAAGTTTCCACATGACTCCATTTCCCTAAATGATAATGGCTTACATATGGCACATGCATCAAAACTAAGGAATTAACATTAGTATACCACCATTAACTGAACTGTAGAGTTTATTTGGATTTCTCCAAATTTTCCATGAATTTTCTGTTCTAGGATCCAACCCAGGATACCCCATGGCTTTGAGCAGTAGATGGCCTTCTGATGCAAATGACAGGTCCAAACCTGAGACCCTTCCCTGTCCCCCTGTCCTCTCAAACTCGCCAGCAAGGCCTATAGAGCTCCTGTTTTTCTTTGCTGTCTCCTGCCCTCTTGCCCCAGGGCTTTGAGTAGGAGCTACAGGCATTCTGGGGGTGTTGGCCACCAAATGTGCCTCTTCCCCTTCTTTCAGCCAGCTGCTTTTACTTTAGGGCTCAGTTTACACGTGTCAGTTCCTCATGGTGTCCATCCAGGCTTGTCTCCTCCTCTGCACTCCCATGGCTTCCTGTGCATCTTGGAGCCTCTTCAGTACATTTATGATGCTCTCAGTCAGCTGTCAGTTCCTTCAGGATAGGGCTCCCGTCTGTCTGTCCGGTTCTCTACTATATGCGTGGCAACAAGAACACTCCTGGTATCCAATAAGTGCCGAGTGAGAATGTGTTCATTGACTCAGGTCTCATGCCACTTCTTGCCACCCACCTCCTGTGTCCAGGCCTCAGTTTTCACATCTGAGGCTGAGGGAGTCCGTGGGCTCGGCAGTTTTCAAACTGCATTTTTGACAGCTCTAGAATTTCTTTGGCTTCTCATTTCCTGCTTCAATAAAATGCCATGTTTAAAAAGCCTAGTTTCCATGCACTGTAAACATTGGACCTCTGAGAAGGATTCTCCTTAATGGATTTTGAAGATTTGGCTGTTTAAAAAGTTTGAGACTCCTGACAGATTATGGCATCCATGTGCTATGATTCATGATTTTACAACTCCATAGTTTTTTTTTTTTTTCCAGGCAATGGTGAGCCATTGAAGATTCGTGAACAGAGAAGTGCTTATTGGGAACTGTTGGAACTGTGCTTTCAGGAGCTGAATCTGGCAACAACGTGGGTAGGATGGACAGATGATGATTGGTCAGCAAAAGAGGAGGGGCACAGGGAGAGTGGTTGTCATGGAGGCCAGTGAGCAGAGAATTTAATGGAGGAGGAGGATGCTGCCAACACTGTGAGATGCTGTGGATGCAGGTGGGGATGAGAAGGGGTCACTGGAAACAGTGGCAAAAATACCAGTGACCTCTGAGAGCATTGGATGCTAAGCAGGTGCAGAACCCGGATCACAGTTGGGTGGGGGGGGGGAGTGGAAGCAGCAGGTGTCTTGCGTCTGAGAAGTTTGGTGGTGACAGAATGAGAGATGATCAGATGCTTGGAGATGGCTTATTTTTTCCTCTTGGACGGGAAATCAGATACTGCTGAGCGTCTTGCTAGAAGAGCCTGTGGAAGAAGTGAAAGAGGGACTCGTTCATGGAGCAAGTCCTGGAGAAGTGGCGTGATGGGACCAAGGGTGAAGAGGAGACAGGCGTGTAGCTTGAGCCTGTAGGACAGGCGAAGAGAACAGAGGAGGAGGAAGTTTCAGGAAGCAGGAAAATGAGTGTAATGAGGTCTCTGCACTGAAGTGGGAACTGAAATTACCTGCAGAGAGAGGTTGGGAGGTAGTTTCAGATTTCACAAATGGGAAGGTAGAGAGAGAGAGAGAGAGAGAGAGAGAGAGAGAGAGAGAGAGAGAGAGAGAGAGAGAGAGAGAGAGAGAGAAGTGATGAGTGTTCGCCCAGAACCCACAGGGAAAAGAAACTGTGGACCTTCCCAGGGAAGTCAAGACCTGGGACATGGGAATGAACTCACCATCACTTTCCCACAGAGGCTGTGTGGGTCATTGATCAGAGATGGTCTAGATGGGACTTTGTCCTGGTATGGAGTCTATGTGAGTCCCATGTCCCCTCCTGGCCCTCATTCCTGACTACTGCAGATATGGCAGGCCACTCCAAGCATGGTTGCTGGGTGTGCCTTCCTCACCTAGCCCAGAGTTAGAGGCAGCCAGGGTGACCAGGTGGTGACCCATAGACAGAGACTGGCCCCGAGGAAGGGCCCTTCCTAGGAAACTCTCCAGAGCCCTCAGCTTCCACAGGCTCTTTCAGGAAGGCAGCCGTTGGGCTTGGAAAAGGCCCAAAGTCAACACAATAATGACTTCCCCTCCAGGCCATCTCCCAGGCCCTGTGTCATTCAGTAATTGGCTAATAAAGCTCACTTTGATGTGAGGAGAACCCTATGAAATCCCCAAGGTTCCCCAATGCCCTGAAATCTGTTGGCAGAAGATACGTTGGAGTGGTATGCTAGCTCCCTAGGGGGTCACTCCTTCCTGGGACCCCAACCCTCAATGTGAGGTCCATTGAGGTTGAGTGCAAGAGAAGGAGATGTAGGAGAAAGAATTCTACAGAAGAACATGGCCAAACTCTGGCCAACCTCAGAGATGGCCCACCTGCAGAGGTACCCTCATCCCTCACCTGACAGGCCAACGTCACCCCAGGCCATACTCCCTTGGGGGGCTGGAAAGCCACACCCCCCTAATTACTGTTATCATCACCGTGGTAGCTGTGGTGATTATGGTGGTGCCTCTGTATCCCACAGTGCTTAGCAACATTTAATTATTGTTATTCCTACACAGATAGCTGCAGAGCCTTCCCAGAGCCATAGCTGCCATTGCTCTTGGGGACAGATCAGCTGAACACAGCTGCACTCCCCTCCCCAGGCCCAATAGTCTGTTTTGTCCAAGAGGAACCAAGATGGCTAATGGGAGGCCAGTCCTCCTTGAGGGCTGGAATGTCCAGGTATCTCCATGATTGGTGGGAATAGAGACCCATCTTGAACCATCCAGTTCTCTAGAAAAAAATGGAGTCTGGCCTCTTGTCAGAAGCTCCTCCTATGACTCACCACCCTGAATATCAGAGAATGCTTCATGTGAGTGGAGGCAGCATGCCTGCCTTGGGTGGGGGTTCTTCAGGCTCTACAAGGGGGCTGCATGAGGGTCTGTATAGACCGCTGAGCTTCGGTCATGAGGATGGGGAGAGGCTGGGCAGAGTTTCAGTGGGGGAGGCCAAAGGGAAGAGGACTTTGATAAAGGAAGAGGACACCTCATTCTCCCGCATCTAGGGGTCAGGGTGATTATGCAGAGGGACTTTTCAGCCACAGGAGCAGACATTTTGGGAGCCATATGAAGTCCAGAAACTTGTCAGAGAAGAGTGCCAGGGTCAGCTCCTGCCTGACAGAGAAAGCACGCGGAGGATGCCTGCCTCCGAGCTCTGGATCTTATCCTTCTAGGGCATCGACATTTTTCAGGAAGTATCTGAAGAAAGCCTGCATCTCTGTACCAGAACAGTGTCTGCATGGCAAGAGGCTGAAGCTCAGCTGGAGCCTTGAGTTTGGAAACCCTGCTGAAGCAGGAGTCCTTTACAGAGATGTAGTCTTGAGAAAAGGTTCTCTGTGATCTGGCCTAATGAGGGACATTGGTGACAGAGACTCTCAGAAGAGGAAAATCCAGATCAACTTTCTATAGAGTCAAATGAAAAAGAACATGGATAGCTCAAAAACTGTATTACAGGTCTGCAAAAATAGGCACCTACAGAGAGAAAAAATGGTAAGGCAACATGGAGAAAGGAAATAATTTGTGGTGAAGATTTTTTTTAATTTTAATTTTATTTAAATTTTTTCTTTAATATCATTATGAAGTTACTTTAATAATAGATTTAATTTTTCTGTATTATGAAAAGTGCCTTTCCTGCAGAAATGAGTAACTGAATTATATTTGATTTAGGTTAATATTAATGCCCTGCACTCCTTGAGCTTCTGAGAAGAGGTGCTCTAGAATGGTGCCAAGTGGCCTTCGGTGACGCCCAAAGGGTAAGCAATGCCCATGCAGGTAACTGGTGCTCAGGAGGCAGCTGCTCAAGGGAAGATCTTGTGATCTGGAGTCAGGAGGGCTGGAGATAGGGTCCTGGGTCTGACATCAGCTAACTGCAAGACCTGGCACAGCAAAGGTGTCGTAGTCAGCTCACGCCGCTGAGATGAACCTACAAACCAGGCACAGTTATGGGCGGAAAGGATTTATTGAAGCTACAGATCCAGGAGAAGCTCCATAATTGCAAAAGAGGCTGTTCCCCCTTTCACAGGTCCAAGCAGAGAGAGAAACCATCACCAGCAACACACACACACACACACACACACACACACACACACACACACACACACACCAGCAAATAGTAGCTCCTCAGATTACTAAGGCTAGAATTCCAGATTCACCCCAGAGACACCTTAGGGCTGGAGCCTAGGATCCCTCCAGGCCAAGGTGACATCTCCAGCCAGGATGCTGGAGGCAAATTACAAGCTTGAATAAAACTGCTGAATCTATTGGGGGACATCTGTTCAAACTACTACATAGGGTGAGCCACCATGCTGGTTTGTCTGGGACTGATGGGATCCCAGAATATGGGACTTTCCCTGCTCAAGCTAGGGAGGTCCTGGCAGACTAGGATGTCACTCACCCAATGAACTACTGCACCTCTCAAAGCCTCAGTGTCCTCAAGGGCAAAATGGTACTGATGACTCCCAGGACCTTTGTCTCTTCTCACCTGTTGGAGGTGATGATGACGACTGGAGGACTGGCAGTGGGGGAAGGGCTGTTCTCTGCAGCCTTGAGATCTGTCCTGATTAACACTGGGATTTATATTTAGAGAGCCTAAAGCAATCAGTGTCTCTCCACAGACTAAACAGTCATTCATTCAAGAAATATTTATGAGACTGAGGAGATGGCTCAGCAGGTACGAGTGCTGGCTGTGCAGGCATGAGGTCCTGAATTCAGACCCCCAGCACCCACTTAAATGCATGTGCTGTATTCCAGAGCTGCAGAGGCAGAACCAGGGACTCCCTGGGGCTTTCTGGCGACCTAGTCTAGTCAAACTGATGAGCAAGAGACCTTGTCTCAAAGAATAAGATGGAGAGAAAGTGACTGAGGAAGACCTCCAATGTCAACCTCTGGCCTCTGCATGCACGTGTGCACGCACACACACACAAAATATTTATGTGAGTAAGTCATAAGTAGATGCTTGTTGAGCATGGTTGAGGTCCTAGGTTCAATAGCTACCATTGAGCCAAGAATTATTTATGGCCCACCAATGACTAGGTACTGTGCCCCCTTCCTTCCTAGGACCAAAGTCTAATATGGTAGACAGGGATCAATAAGGAAATGGTATTAGAGGGAAATTAAGAGCCTGTGGGAATGTCAGATGTGCAGGGACCTGTCCCTAGTTCAGGGAGTCAGGAAGGCATTGAAAGTGTTCCTGCAGGGTGGAGCAGAGTCCCTGAGGGTTTTAAAGATGGGTCAGCCAGGGATGTGAAGCTGGAGGCAGAGGTTGGGGTAGATCAGGCCAAGGAAAGGCAGGAGGGCCACGGGCTGGTCATCTGGAAGAACTGAAAGAATTCGAGAGGGCTGTGATGAGGAGAGAGAAAGAGGGGTTGGGGAGGTGTGTGCCCTACTGTGTGGGCTTTGTGTGCAGCCTTATGAAGTCTGGAGTGAGTTCCTAGGGCAGCCCAGAGCTGTGGAGGGCAGGAGCAAACAGGATTCTTTCACAGCTGTCCACTCAGCACCCGCTCCCATGCGGGTGACTGCTGAGATGCCATTCTGAAGCCAGGGATGGCTTCGTCTTATCACATCTGGGTCTCCTGAACATGGCAGTGCCAGTTCTGTCTGTCTTGTTCTGAAGACCCTTAAGCCTCGACTATCTGCTGAGCACCCCGAAGCCCCAAACCTGGCATTTCAGTCTGTACCTTCCTCTGGCAGGGGCCCTGCCACCTGACATACACTAACTCAAAAGACCTCAGAGGGCCCCCCAAGCACAATGCTGTCACCAAAGTGATTCTGTGCAGGTTGGATGGCTGCATAGCGATGGCACTCAGGCCTGCCAAGGGTTCACTCAGCAACAGTTATACTCATGGGCCTAGGAGTGGAGAAGTGGGTGTGTATCCATATGCTTGTGTGTGCACATACACGTTTGGACTCTCTGACATTTATGTTCACATATCCATTGCAATTTAGGCAAGTGCATGGAGACCTTCCCATCAACTTGGGTGAGACGGGTAGACCTTACATTACATTAGATGCATTTGAGATATGCCCTCCAACACTGACTCACCTGGCTTGCAAATGCTATCTATCTCTACAGCCTCAGTAGATGTCTAACTGATAGGCTGGCCCTCTCATATCCTTACAGACATACCATGGGGGTTAAAGGAGCATCCATTCCAAGTGATTAGCTGAAAGCCTGGCATGTAGGACTTGGGTACTGTATTTTAGTATGATATTGTTATCTATGATTATATCAAGACACTTTAATATGTGCACGCATACTCAGACACACATGCATTACTTTCTCTCTTTAGAGGAGCATGAGCGCCCCACTCTTCCACAGAACACACACACAGCCAAGCCCTGTGGGCTGTCAGCGTTTTCTCTTCCCATTGCGCCTGCACACCATAGTGGTGATAATAATTATAGCAAAACCAGGTTGGGTGATTGCTTTATGTATTTCCAAGGCCTCACAGAAGCCTAAGGGGTAGGTGGGTGGAACAGGTCCCACTTTGGTGGCTAAAGAACCAGAGCCAGGGAGGTGAAGTTCACCATCTGGGAGGCAGCCTGCAGCCCAGAACTGACTTCTTGGTAGAGCTTCCTGTGGCCCTCAGATGTTGGTTTGACAACTTCCAGTCCTCATTATGGAAAGCAGTGGCCAGGGCAGAGCCTGCTGGAATCTTGATTTCTGGTCAAAACATTTCCCAGAGTCAACCTTGGTTGAGAAGTGGGAATTGGAGGCTGATAAAGGGAAACCGCCATCATTAGAAATCCCATAAAGTCTCATTTACAACTCCCTGTCAGATGAAAGCAGCAATTGAATGTGTTGGAGGAGAAGCAAATACCTATTTCCTTTAGGACACCCAGCCAGATAAGACAGCTTATCCCAGAGACCTGGAGAAGCCTGGGGGAGGTGTCTGTCCCGTCTGGGTCCTCCCAGTTCTGTGCACTTTCTTTCCTTCTGTCTAGACTGCTTATGGGTCCTGAGACATTGGTTCAAAGGAAGAGAGGAAGAAAGCCAAAGAAAGGGTGACCTGTGCCTCAGAGCCCTCTCCCCACTTCTACACTACAGGGAGCACTCCTCTCTCCACTACACTACAGGGAGCACCTCTCTCCCCACTTCTACACTTACAGGGAACATTTGTCTTCTGCTGAGTCCCAAGATGGCAGCACATCTTCTGCCTCCTAAGTGGTGGAGCAGATATGGGGGACAGATTACAAGCTCCTGAATACCTGCCTGTCATATCATGGCCTCTTTGACAGCCAGGCGAATGGAACCTTCGAAAGACCATGAGGTCAACTCCTGGCAATGGCTGGTGCCCAGTAAGGTGGTGTCCTGCGGGTGAAAGGACAAAGAGAGTGATCATCACTCTTTTTGCTGCTTCTTGTTGGTTCGTCATCAGCTTGGGCGCAATGGGGATGGTAGCACCAAACTCCCAGGGCTGCTGTGAGGACCTGATGAGATAATATATGCAGCGAGAATCCAGAACAGTGCCTAGTACCTAGGGCCCTGCCCCCTGCATTAGCTGTATCCCGGGGAGTGCTTCCATTGGCAAGGCTGGAAGGTGACCTGACAAGAGGTATGTCTCCAGCCTCCTGGGTGTGCCAGTTGTGGCTGGGAGGGAGGGAGGAGGGAGGGGCAAGGAGGGGACATCTGTTTGACACTCTTGTCAGCATCCGTTACCTGGTGTGTATTTTCCCAGGAGCTGATTACATTACAGCATGTGTTGATAAACATTTGGAGTCGGAGCAGAGGAAACTGAGCAGAATGTTAAGCGGGTGGCAGCGTGGTCAGGAGATACTGAGAAAAGGCTGGCTAGGATGAGTTGCAGGAGGCGGCAGGGCCCCATCTGGAGGCATTCCTTCATCTGATCTCTTTGCTCCCTGACTAGTATGTGCCCCCAGCAGTGCACTTGGACCTGACCCCATAGGCAGCACCAACAGCAGACTTGGACGTCATGATTTCCAGTCTTTGCTGCATGTGGGCTTGTGGAAATCTTACCTCTTTGAGCCTCAGACTCCTATGTAAGGTGGGCTTCATGTCCATTCCATAGTGTGAAATAAAGACTAAATGAGGGACTGGGGAGATGGCTTTGGGACAAGCACGAGGAGATCAGATCTGTAGCACCCATGTAAGTGCTGGGCATGGTGGTGCAAGCTGGTGATTCCAGCAGGGGGGAGGTGGAGACAAGAGGATCCCTGAGGCTTCCTAGGTAACTATGCTAGCAAAGCGGTGAGCTCTGGGTTCAGTGAAAGATACCCTGTCTCAAGAATATACGAAGAGCAATTGAGGCATCCGATATCAACCTCTGCTCTCCACATGTACGTGCACACTTGTGCATATGCACCTGCACACATGTACAAACACAAACATGACTGAACCAGATGACATCACCGAGCCTGGTACATGGAACCTGGAGGAACATAGCCACCTTAGCCTTGAGGTCCTCTGGATGTTTCTGAGAAAGGCTGTTCTTCAGAATGCAGACTTTCTTCCATCTCTGGCTGCGACTGTAGCAGGTGGCCCTGCAGGGCTTGGGTGCTGAGCCCCTTTCCTCCCAGGACATGAAGTCCAGAACAGGAGCTGTGTCTGCCTAGTCACAGTGGAATTCTCAGGACCAATGAGGTGCACAGCAGAAGGGCCAGGATCACCCGTCCGAGTTCTGGTGTGACTCATTCTTCAGCTGTCCATCTCCTGATTTCACACCTCATCCCGGTGAAGCTTTCGTCTACGAGCTTGTGGCCTCCTTGAAGACTAGGATACACAGGTCCTCAAGGAACTGTAACTGTCTGCACAATTCAACCCACACGTGTAAGTGAGGGATTTAAGGAGTGACTGCTGTCCGAGTACCCTCTCCCCAAGTCCCTCTCCCCACTCGGTGGGTCCTTGAATCTTCCATGTGCTTTCAGCACTGTCCATGCAGCTGGACCTTCCCCCAGTTGACCCAGCACAGTGGGCCCAACACAGTGGACACAGCACAGTGGACCCAGCACAGTTGACCCAGGGTAGTGGACACAGCACAGTGGACACAGCACAGTGGGCTCAGCACAAGTGGACCCAGTGCAGTGGGTCCAGCATAGTGGACCCAGCACTGTGGGCTCAGCACAGTGGACCAGCACTGTGGACCCAGCACAGTGGGCTCAGCACAAGTGGACCCAGCACAGTGGACCCAGCACAGTGAGCTCAGCACAAGTGGACCCAGCACAGTGGACCAGCACAGTGGACCCAGCACAGTGGGCTCAGCACAAGTGGACCCAGCACAGTGGACCAGCACAGTGGACCCAGCACAGTGGGCTCAGCACAAGTGGACTCAGCACAGTGGACCAGCTCATTAGACCCAGCGCCACCTAGCGGCGCGAGGAGCGGGCACTGCCTGCTCTGTCCCGGGCCTCCGGTCCAGGACTGCCCCACCGCCCATAGGTCACTGCCTGTTGGCCAGAGAGCGCAGACACTGTCCAAAGCCTACTCTCCAGGGTTCCGGGGCGCCCTCCATGGCAGTAGGCCCCAGCCGGATCGGGGAGTCCTGGAGGCATCCTCCCCCTCCCCCACACCTTCCGCCACAGCTCCCGCCTCCCTCTACACAGAGAGCCATTGATTGACAGAGGGGCCTGCTGTGGTAGGGAAGCTGAAGGGACCGGCGAGGGGGCGCACACGCACACGCACACGCACACGCACACACTGACACACACACTGATACACTCAGACATACACAGACACACTGACGTACACTCTGATACACACACACACACACACACACACACACACACACACACACACACACACCGCCCCCTGCAGCGTCCAACTGACAGGCTGGGGAGGGAGTGTCTGGAGAAAGTGCCTCCAGATTGGGGGTTCCTTCGCCCCACATACACGTACCCTACCCCCTGCTCACCCCACCTTTGGGTGCATCCTCAGGACTAAAGAACTATTCTGGCCGGGCCTGGCTCCTTCCCCATCCTCACCCACCCCTCTTTCCACGCCTAGATCTCTGCTCCCCGCAAAGGGCATTTAGGGGCCCCTTTAAACACGAGGCAAAAACAAGACTTCTAGAAGGAGGAAGCCTTCTGCTGCAATGACAAATGCTATGTAGCCATGCATGCAGGCTGGGTGGCTCTCTAGGCCCTTTCTAGGGATACCCAGCCTTGGGGCTAGGGGAGATGGAAGAGGGGAGAGGGCGGGAACTCCTCCATCATCTGTTCTTCTAGCTCTAGGGCAAATTCTTGGTCCCAAGGATGGCATATGACTTAGGTCTGCTGATCCTTCTGCAAACCCCTTGGTGGCTCCAGCTGGGACCCAAGACTGCTGGTTTCCTAAGGTCCACTTACACCCAAGGAGTGGGCTCTGTTCCTGCACCCTGCCTCCAGCTGGGCAGTCATGCTGTTGGTAAGGGTGAAAGGCTCCTTCAATGTGCCACCCGCTGCAGTGTGTACATGGGAGTTGGCCGGGGGATGCTGGCTCACCTGGTTTATAACACCTTTTCCTGCTCCCCAAAGCCAGTGTGGAGGGAGTGTCCCCATTCATTAAGCAAGTCTGTCCTCATGTGGGTGTCTGGAGATGGAGATGAGGGTACATTCACATGTTCACGGGTTCTCCGGGTTGGAAGGGACTTTAAAGAAGCCCCCCACCCCCCTCATTCATGCTAACTGCTCTTCTGGATTCTACTTGATTACTCCTGGGGACTGGAAGCTCACTTTTCCTCCAGACCACCCATGCCCGCTGAAGGTCCGAATGCTGAGTTGGAAGCTGCCAGAACACCTAGATGATAGCCTTACCCATCTGCGGGAAAACAGGGTCAGTCCAAGGTGTCAGGAAGCAGCGCTCTGGCTTAGTCACAGCTAGTGCTTACTGAGGACCTACTACCTATCAGGCGTTATACAAAGTGTCCCATATACAGTCATTCTTACAATGGTCTCAGAGCTCCATGAGGTCATGTTTGTAATTGAAGAGGAAATTGGGGCCAAAAGAGTTAAGACACTTGCTTGAAGTTTCACAGGCAGGAAATGGCTAGGCTTCAATTCAAAGCCAGGAAGTGTGGCTCTGTTTGGGTTTAATGAGCACATAAACATACTGTTACTGCTGGATGGAGGGGTGTGTGTGTGTGTGTGTGTGTGTGTGTGTGTACAGAGATAGTGAGCATACATGTGTGCATAGTTTCACCACCATTTCTAGGAAGCAGAGCTCTGTAGGATTAGAGGCAACTAGGAATTCTGGGTAAGAATTAAGACTCCCCTTCCTCCTTTCCTCTAGGATGGATGGGCAGAAAGTTGGCCTGGTGAGTCAGGCTCCCAGGCTGGGAGCTGATACAGGAGGATCTTGAGGGAAGCCAGGCACCAGCTTCTCTCCTAACCCGAGCCCAGTCCAGACCTGCCTTTCTTCACCTTCTTTGTCTTCTCTTTCTCTTCCTCCCTTTCCCATCTTCTATCCAACCTCATCGTCATGCTTTTCTTCATCTAATTTCTTTTTTGAGACAGGGCCTCATTCTGTAGCCTAAGCTGGCCTTGAACTCTTGGCAAAAGCCCTGCCTCAGACTCTCAAGCACTGGGGTTCCAGGCACACATCACCTCACCTGCCCTAGTTGCAATCCCTCTCTTCAGCATATGTGTTCAGAGATTCTTCTGATACAGGCAACTCACTCTGGGAGCTGCCAGGCCAAGCCCAGTACTCTGGCCTGCGGGTGGTGTGGAGTGAATGTGGTTGGGAGATGAGAAATAAACACGGGAGCTCTGTATTTATGTGCTACACCAGGCACGGGTTAGGCAGCACACGGTTCAGAGAGTTTGTGTTCAATTTTATGTCTAGACAGAGCTCGCGATGAGGTTATCACTTGTCTAATTAGTGTAGGGAGGCTTCCCCAGGCATTGATTTCTGGATGTCATGGCTTGGCCATCTGTCCCCAAGAGTCCCCAAGAATAAGATTCGTAGAGTGGGGTGAGGGAGTTAACACTGGAATTGGGGTCAAGATCTGCAGATTTTTGACCATGGTTTTGCCACCAGATTGTCAAATGACCTTGGATAAATTACCCTGCTCTTCTGGGTCTTCACTTCTTCACTTGTAAAATGAAAGGGCAAGACTGTCCCATCAGGATCCTTTAGTGAATATGTTTCCTGAAGTCTTTCCAACAGGACGGCTGTGTGCAGGTGGGCAGGTTGGGCACCGTGAAGACACCTGGCCAAGAAGTAGACAGGAGCTGAGATCCAACCCACACACTTCTCACCAAGAAGTCATGTGCTCTGGGTGGGGTGGGGGTGGGGGAGCAGTGAATCCAGTTGGAGAACAGGGCACCTTTTTTAATATATACCGAGAAGCTGTGGCCCTGTGAGATCCTAATCCAGATTAGCTTTCAACAGTTAGAATTGGAGTTGGGGTGCTAAGGGGAATTTCTTAGAAGATAAGATGTAAATTGGGGGTAGGGGGAAGACATGAAAGGTAGTGGGAGCATGTTAGCTTGGAGTTGAACTTCAGAAGAAAGGGAGATTGGGGTTGAGAGGACACTCAGGCTGCTGGCAGCACCCACACATGGTCTTAGAAGTCTTTTGACAAGTCAGGATGCCCCAGCCCCAGGCCTAGCTCACACCTGCTCCATCCACTGTCCCCACAGGCTGCTGGTCTGGCAGGAAGGAGTAGCTCCTCCCCTGAGCTAGAGGGGGTCTGAAGGGCCAGCTTCTAGGGGCTCCTCTTCAGCAGGCTCTCCCCACTTCAACCTCTGGATTTGGGGCCTCTATTACTTTTCTTATCACTATGAGAAAAAAACTGACAGCAGCAACAACAAAAACGCTTTAGGAAGGAGTGGCTTATTTCTTTGTTCACAGTTTGAGGGTGTAGTCCATCATGGTGGGGAAGGATGGTGACAAGCGCAGGAAGCAGCTGGTCATGTTGAGCCCATAGTCAGGAGACAGAGAGCGATGAGTGCTGGTGATCACCTGAATTCCTTCTTTTATTCAGTCTGGGACCCTGGTCCATGGATGTGTCACTCTCTCCCAGACTAGGTGTTCCCTCCTCAGTTAAACTTCTCTAGAAGTGCCTTCGCAATGTTCCTAGAGATGTGTCTCTTAGGTAAATTTAAATCTAGTCAAGTTAACCATCACAAGTTCTTGCTATTTCGTCAACTTGACACTTAAACATAAAACTTTTATTTTTATTATTTTTCTTCATTTTTTTTCTTAAAAATCTTTTTTTTTTTTTGGTGTGTGTGTACTTGCATGGAGGCCTGACAAGAGCCATGAAGATGGGCCCTGGGTTGCAATGGAGACCCCAGGAGATACCAGGACTATGGGATGCCTGCCAAAGAGAGCTGCTGGTTCAGGGTGGAGTTTTCCCAGGGCTGTGAGCAGCCCAGCTGAAAGGGTGGAGTTGGAACCCCAAAGACTTTGTCACTGGTTAGAGATGTCAGACTTGGAGCTATGGAATTTGATGTTTGCCCTGTTTGTTTTAGATCATCTATTGGTTCAATCTTTCCTTGCTGTGCCCAATGCCATATTTTGCAGTGTGAATTTTTACTCTGTACCATTATGTTCTTTTGGTTTTACAGGCTAACAGTTAAGAGACGTTAGAATATAGGGGATACTATTAGGTTTGAAAAAAAGTGTGGAGACTTTTAAAGTTGAACTGAATGCATTACATCACAGGTGGTCATCAGTTTATGGAGGCCAAAGGCAGAATGTGGTGGTTTGTATTGGGTGTCCCCCATAAACTCATGTGTTCTAACTGCTGGGTCCCCAGCTGGTGGCAATTTGGGAATTAGAGCCTTGCCGGAAGCGTGTTGTTGGAGTAAAAACTTATAGGTGTTAAAACCAGCTTCCCCTTGACAGTGTTCAGCACACTCTCCTGCTACTCTTGTCTACCTGATGTTGGCCAGGAGGTGTTATCCAGCCTTTGCTCATGTCATGTTTTCCCCTGCCATCACAGAGCTTCCCCTCAAATCTGTAAGCCAAAATAAACCCTTTCCTCTCACAAGCTGCTTTTGGTCAGGTGTATTGTGCTGGCAATGAGAAGGTAACTGCTACAGTCATATTCCCTAGTCAGGAAGTACAGAGAGATAAATGCTGTATTGAACTGGCTTTCTTTTTATTAAAAATATTTATTTTTAAATATTTATATTTTAAATGCTTACTTATTTGAGAGAGAGAATGGAAGAGAGAGAATGGGTGCCCCAGCCCATCCTGCCACTGCAAATGAACTCCAGATGTATGCACCACATTATACATCTGGCTTTAGGTGGCCACTTGGGAATTAAATTTGGACCTTCAGGCTTTGCAGGCAATAACCTTTAACTACTGGGCCATCGTCCCATGCCCTCCTTTTTATTTAGTCTGGGGCCCCAGTCCATGAGATGGTGCTACCCACATTCAAGGTGGATCTTCCCTGCTCAGTTAAACCTCTCTGGAAACTCCCTCACAGACACACCCATACATATATCTCCTAGGTGGTTCCAAATCCAGTCCACTTGACAGTGAAGATTCATCATGACAAGGCCTTTCCTGGGGACTCTGCAGTGAGTAAACAGGTCTTGTAGTGGGCTCATATCTCCCAGAGCCAGTGTCCCAGCTCGGATGGGAAGTATCCCCAACTCTTGGCACCAGAGAGGTCTGTGGACACTGGGCTAGTATGCTGTTTCCATTGAGCAAAGTCTGGCCCTACAGAGTTTTAACTCTAGAGTTGAGGACTATGATAGGTTTTCAATTTGGGCCTCATCAATTCTTGAAAACTAAATGATCTGTTGGGGACAGATGTCTTCAGCCTCTCAGTCTCCAAGCAGGATGTGGGGTTACTGAGGAGATGGCTTCTGGGTAGGGGAAGGTGAGGTAGGAAGGATGAAGGTACTGGGATGGCTTTTCTCTCAATGAGTTGGGGTGGAGACTGAGGAAGGTATGTGAGGGAGCATGTTCTGTGGGAATGGCTCATCATTGATTAGCCAGACTGAGCCTCTGGGGAGGCTCCCTTCCCATCCCTGCCTCTAGCCCACAATGTGGTGGAGGGAGAAATAGCCCTTTCCTTTCATTTGGGTCTTCAGAGTAAGTCCCATAGTATCTGGTACCAGAGAAATCTCCCTTTTGTCTACTCCAGCCTTCCTACAGTGGGTCTTGCTTATTTGCACATCACACAGTGAGTACAAGCTTCTGTTGCCAAACTATTTTCTAGGCCGTGATTTCCCTGTCCACTCTGTCTCCTTGGTAATCCTGTTGTGAGGGCTGAGATGGGGTGCAATTAAGTTCTCTGCTGTCATCTGTGCAGGGACAACTATAGGAATGTCTGTGCCTGTGTCAGATAGGCCCACCCCTCTCTCCTGGGTTCCCAGCACCTCTGTTCTTTCAAAGAAAGGGACTGTGGAGTGCTGATCATCTCTTATACTCACATGGTAGATGTGCCAAGTGATACTTTGTTTTGAGGATGTCTCTCCTGGCTGGTGGTCTTACATCCAGTCTCTCTCTGTTCCTCCAGTAAAGTGAGATACAGGTTCCTGCAACTCACACAGGTAGCAACTGTGGGTCCTCCACCCTGTCCAGTCATAATGATAATGAGAGTGACAGTGGTGACAATGAGCCAACCTCTGTTGAGCTCTTACTGTGTGGCAGTGCTCACAAATGGGTATCAGGTCCCTATTGCTGCTGTAACAAGTCTAGCGAAGGACTTAACTTTAGAGCAGTACACATTTCTATCTTGCAGTCCTGTCTGGGCTTAGAGGTCTAATGCAAGATTCCCTAAGGTAAAAAGGTATACACCTGTTTCTGGAGGCTCAGGTGGTATGTTTCCAGTTTCCAGAGACCACCTGCCTTCCTGGGCTCTGGGCTCCTGACACTTCCTCCAGTGTCAAAGCTAGCTGTCACTGCACCTTCCTGCTGCTGTTTTTATCCTTGTTTCCTGTTAACCCAGCCTGCAAAGGTCAAGGGCTCGTGTTGGATTCAATCATAAGGGATGATCGCTCCATCTCGAAGGTCATTGTCAGGGTTTGGATCTGAATGACCCCCAAAGGCCATATGTTGAGGCCTGGTTTCCAGCCTGCAGTACTGTTGGCAGGTGATGGAAATGGTAAGGGGTGGGGCCTAGTGGAAGGAAGTGAAGCCATTGGAATGTGTCCTTCAAAGGGACAATGAGACCCTGCCTCTTCTCTTTTCCTTTGATTCTTAGCTCTCATGAGGTAAGCAGTCCTCCTCAGTCACAGAAATACTCAGGCCAAAGTCAATGGGGTCAAGTGACCATAAACTGAACTTCTGAGGTTGTGAGCCAAAATAATCTTTCCTTCTTTAGGTTGTTTGTCTCTGGCCTTTTGTTACAGCTACAGGAAGCTGACAACACAGCTATACTTTAATCACATCATGCACAGTCCTCTTTGCCATGCAAGGAAACATTCTCAGATTCCAGGGAGTAGGGTGCAGACATTATGGAAGTCCATCGTTCATCCTACCACAACCTACCTGAACTTGTTCTTACAAAAGATGTGTGGAATCACTGGAAATTTCTTGGTTAAGAGATTTTAAAATGACATATAAAAGGAGGTAGTATTACTGTTCCTATTTTAAAGATAAAGAAATAGAGGTGCAGAGGATAGAAGTAACTTGTTTACATTTATTTTGACATCGAGGTGGCCTCTCTCCATGGTTGTACCTTGGTCACTGTGATAGAAGTAAAAACAGAAACAGAAATGGAATGTGCCCACGTTTCTCATGGCTTAAGGCCAAGTCCCTCTAGATCAGCTAGCATGGAATAACATGGACTTCTTGAACACTTACTACACGTAAGGGCTGGGCAGTGCTCCCAGGGACGAGTGACATGGTCCTGGAAGGCCCTCAGCACTACTGTGATGTAACCCAGGCATCCTGATGCTGTATGAAAGGATGGAACCTCAGGAGAGGAGGAAGGATTTGAAGTCACTGGGGATTTCCAGCACAGAGGTCTGGGCTGGGCTCAGGTAAGAAGAGCGCTGGGTGCCCTGTTTCCTGCAGGACCCTGCTGTATCTGCTCAGAGCTCGGTGGCTGGGTCAGCTCCGAGCCCGTGGGCTCACCAAGCCAACTGACTCTGCTCATCCATCAGGATGGGGAATGGGCCCTGGGTGGGCCTGGGACCTGCAAATCATGGAAATTAAGACCAATTAGAAAGGGAGTCA
Organism: Zapus hudsonius; assembly: GCA_004024765.1. Classification (NCBI taxonomy): domain Eukaryota; kingdom Metazoa; phylum Chordata; class Mammalia; order Rodentia; family Dipodidae; genus Zapus; species Zapus hudsonius. The sequence goes on along the minus strand of PVHP010000321.1, from coordinate 26,840 downwards.
GCAGTCCCTGGTGGAGCTGCAGGCCACAGAGACAGCTCTGGAGTTTTATGAATGTTTCCTCCCATTTTTGTGATCCAGCTGGGAGCAGAAACATGCCAGCTCAGCACAAGACCACGTTCTGATGCTCTGTGCAAGATCGGGCCAAGGGGAATCCCTCAACAGAACTCTACCCTGTCCCCATCCATTTACTCACAGGGGCCCCCTGGCTTAGTATTGCGGTGTCCTTTCTCTCCATGCTGACCCCCACACAGGCCTCTGGAGATTTGAGCCTGGATACAGCAGGGCGGGAGCCCCTCTCTGTCACCTTGAGGCTGTGGCTCACTCAGCTGATCTCCTTGTCTCCCACTTCCCTGCCCATTGAATGGCTTCCCAGTCACCCTGCTTTTTGATTTTTATCTCCAGGGACAGGGCATGCCTCTCAGAAGGCACAGTATAGGCTGCATGGCTTCTGGTGGCCGTGGAAGTCAACAGACAAAAACCCAGTGGGATCTCTGTATCTCTAGCCCTTTACAGCTCTCTCTTGTCTTCTCATTTTGGTCCTTCGCCCCGTGCCCCTCACTATCCTGTGGCGAGGGAGACTGAACTGGCCTGTACACCAGGAAGAGGGGCTGGCCATGGAAAGCAGGGTCCAGTGGGCCCTTCTCTGTGGGGTCGCTACCACACTGTAAAGGGTATCCTGCCTGCTCTGACCTGGTGTCTGTTTTTTTTTTTAATTTTTTAAATATATTTGCAAGCAGAGATCGAGGTAGAGAGACAGAGAGAGAATGGTTATGCCAGGGACTCTAGTGCTGCAAATGAGCTCCAGATGCATGTGCCACTTTGTGCATCTGGCTTTATGTGGGTGCTGGGGAATCCAATCTGGGTCATTAGGCTTTGCAGGCAAGTGCCTAAGTGGAGTGGGGGAGGGGACTCTCTGTTTTGCCTCTGCCTTTCAGAGTTCTGTAATCCAACCATCAGCCGATCTTTTTCCACCACTGTGGGCAGAACAACCCTGGACTCCTAGCCAACAATGAAGAATAACAGAGCTGGGCAAGACATTTCCTCTGCTGTCACCAGCCTGGGGAGATCTGGATGGGGAGGGGAAGGGCCAAGTCCAAGGGAAGCCAAGACCCCTGGATCCTTGGAGATTCATAAACCAGAGCCAGCTTGTGTCAACGTAGGCTCTGTCCTGAGCATCTGCTGCTGCACCTCAGCCTGGACTTGTCCCTTCTTCCCTCTGAGCCTGTGACCAAGGCTCACTGAATTTGGACAGGTGTTTCCACCTCTCTGTGCCTTGGAATGAGCATAACAACGGCCCCTGTCTCGAAGGTTATGATGGTGATTAAATGATTTGAGCACGTACAACATATAGAATAGAAAGTACCATATAAGCATTAGTGGTAATAATAATAATTACTCATGCTACTTAAAAGATTATGCTACATTGGTTAAGATTGCAGGGTGTGGAGGCAAGCAGACTTGTGTTGGAGACCAAGCTGTGACCTTGGGAAAGTGGTTTTAACTTCTTGAGTCAGTTTGTCCATCTATAAAGTGAGGGTGGTGACTTCACCTGAGCACACCTTGCCCCCTCCTCCCCATGGGGTATCAACTGGGGACGGTCCCTAAGGCAGCAAGTAGGACTTCTGATAAAGATCTGTGACATGGGCATGGAGGCCAGATGGTGCAGCGGAAGCATGGGAGAGGGAGTCAGGACTGGACACTGGATGGAAGGCCTCAGGCAGGCCTGTGCAGGGCACAGCTGGGCTTTGTCCATGTTACATGCCGGCTGATGCTGGTGGGTTGACACAGTTGGAGATGTGAGAGGCATTTCACTTCCCCAAGAGTCTGCCTCCACCTGCCAGCTTCCACAAGCAGCTCTCTGCCAAAGGCCCTTGGACCACACCAGTCTTTGTCTTCACAGCAATTTTTAAATATGTAAATTTCTACATCATTATTGAAATACTGGTTTGGCGATGCAGCTCAGTGGTACAGTGCTTGCCTGGCATGCCTAAGGCCCTGGGCTCCATCCCTATAGTGACATCCCTGGCATTTATGCTGGCAAAGTTTAATGACTGAATAAATAATAACTGCAGCTAGTACTTAATCAGCTTTTATTGTCTCTTAGCTATTATTCTAAATGCTTCATATATCTCCATTAATTTAAACCTCACAATACAGCTGGGCATGGTGGCTCATACCTATAATTCCAGCACTCAGGAGGCTGAGGCTGGAGAATTGCTGTATGTTTGAGGCCAACCTGGCTAGCCTGGGATAATACAGAGTGAGACTGTCTCTGAACAAACAATAAAAACATAAAAATAAACAAACCTCATAATACTCCTATGAAGTATTTATTGATGTCTTTCCTGGTGTAAAGATGAGGAGGCTGGGGCACAGAGAGATTCTATGATCTGTCTAATCACATAGCCATCCGTTGGTGAGGCTGGGATTCCAGTCAGAAAGTATGGTTCTTACTGCATTGGTCCCCCTTCCCTCCTGATGTCCCTGTCCCCTGTGTGGCTGCTGGTCTGTCATGTTCTCCCTTTCAGCCAGATCTCCCCTGGTGCAGTCACTTCTAGCTCATGAACCTACTCCTATCTCAGAAATGTCCCTTGCTGGGGTGCTAGATAAACACAAGAAGGAATATGACCTCTGCTGTCCTTATAGCACTCTATCCTGGGACTCTTGAAGGGAAGGGACATGTCTCAGTATGGTCCTGCCATCCTTAGCACTGGTTTTGTGGGTGACAACTGAGGAGAGTTGAGGCCCTGGAGCTAGGTGGGGGTGGATATGGAGGGCACAGTTCTGGGCAGAGCTCTGGCTTTGCTTAGTAGCCATGCAAGTCTGGACCAGAGTGGACTTGCTCAGGACTCCTGAGGGAAGAATGGCTCTGTCCTGCCAAGGACCTCTTCTCTGACCTCTGTCTCTCCACACCTCCAGGGCTCAGTGTCACCTCCAAGCCCCAAAGAGCCAACTTTGTCAGCAAACTGCTGGGACTGAAGCTGGAAAGCCGAGGCTGCCGGGAGTGAGGTCGGGACCTGCGTGCAGTGTTCATGCAATGAACATCTGTCTCCAGGAGCCTGGAGTCTTTATTTATGGTATGGGCCTGGGCCACATGACTTCTAAGGTCACCTCCAGCTTCAGGGTTTCAGGAAGAGGATGTGACTTGGGAAGCCCCTGGGAGTTTTCTCTGGGGAGAATGAATTTGAAGCCAGAAAGGGAAGTGCTTGCTTTGCAGTTGGGGTAATGCCAGGGGCTTCACAATCTTTATTTTATTATCTCATTTAATCCAACAAGAACTTTATTCTTCTCCTTTGGTTTACCCAACCTTTTGTTAAAAAAAAAAAAGAAAAAGAAAGAAGGGCTTGGAAGTACCTAAGTAACTCACTCAAGGTCACATGGTGTATGATACAACATCTCTGATGTCCAGGCTGTGACTCAGGGTGTGGGCCAGGCCCAGGGCTTGGATTCAGAGGCAGGTGAGGTGGATGGGATGGGGTTGGAGCAGGTATTTGATGGTGGTTGTACCAAGAAAGATGCCATCCCAGAGTTGAGAAATGTATTGTGTAGGGACTTAGCCTCTGGGGAGGAAGCTCCCTTGCAGAACGAGGTGGCTACATTGGAGGTGAACGGTGGAGAGGCTCTGAACGGTGACTGAGGGTGGCTGTGAGCAGGTAGCCAGGGAAGGGTGAATCCCTGATCCCTAGAAGTATGTGAGAGCATACTTAGGTTGTTGCCTGAAGAAGTTCTTACATGCCCTGGGCACATGCCCATGTGGCCCACATGTGCAGGCACGCTGTCCTCTGGCACAGCCTGCTGTCATACGCAAATAGGCCTGTGCCTGGCCTGGCACACTCTGACAACTCTGCACCTTCTGCCACTCACCTTGGTTCTCCTGTTCCCAGTTCCACCAGCATGCAATGTGTGTGTGTGTGTGTGTGTGTGTGTGTGTGTGTGTGTGTGTGTGTGTGTATGCACGCATGCTCCTCCTGTGTCATACTTTGGCCTGCACAGCTCTCTGCTGTCTGTTGGCCTCTCCTTTTTTTGTATGTGTTTATAGAATCTGATACTCTCCATTTCTGCCTCTCTTTGTCTCTCTCTCTGTGTCTCCTTTCTCTCTCTCTCTCTCTCTCTCTCTCTCTCTCACACACACACACACACACACACACACACACACACACACACAGACATACACAGCCTCTCGGTTTCAGTTTGCTGGTCTTTCTCTCCAACCACACTGAGCTCCGGGATCCCAGAGAACCCTTTTCATCTGTGACAGGTTAGGGTGACTGGGACCCCAAAAGTAACCAGGAGTGTCTTTGGATTTATGTTTGCCTTACCTAATCCCTCCCTAGAGTGGGAGGTGTCTCTTAATAGAACTCAAACCTAATCCTGAAACTGTGATTGGTCAAAGCCAGACCAATCATCTGTCTCTCTGGCTCACCTGGGCCAGAAGATACAGTTACCTGAAGAAGGAAAGATTGCTTTCTTTTCCCTCATGGCTGCCCGGCAGAGAGGCATCTGCATCTCCAGGCCTAGGTAAGGCCCCCTCACCACAGACACCAGGGCTGGGATGAGGGCCTAGGGCTTCTTTCCCACATGAACCCTTTTCCCTCATGATGGGAGCCCTCTTTCTCTTGCTTGGCTACCCAGCACAGATCCCCTGACTTCATAGCCATGCGGCTGCACCTCCCCATGTGCTCTCCTCACTAGTGACTGGAGATCTCTGAGCTTCTCCTTTCCTCCTCCCACTGTACCTTATCCTCTGGTGGCCTATAATTTGAATTCTTTAATTCTATATGACAAAAATCCTGATACTCAAGTTTAAAGTGCGTTGGAACTAGTTGGAAACCCCCACTTTCCTGTTACACATCTTCAGGACCTGGGCTTCTCTTCCCACTGCTTCTTGCTGCCCACTTTATTGTGAACTCAGGCTGCTGAAGGGATGGTGTCAGGCCTGCCGTTAGCTTTGCAGTCCTATAACCTCTGGTCTTTTCCCCAGCCTGGCTGCAGAGCTGGGCAGGCCCCCCCCCCCGGAAGTGGCATCCCCAGGAACAGCTGGCCAGGGAACAGCATGTGGGTGGGAACCCGCTCCGCTGGAAGGGATGTGCCTGCCTTGGATTCCCTTCTGTAAATTTTTTGTCCATTTGCCATGATGCTCCATTCATTTCAGCTGATGTCACTGTGGTGTGTGGGAGGGCTTTGACATCCATGTGGAGCTGGGGCAGAGCCCTGACCCACGAGTCAGGAAACCCTGGTTTCACGTCCAGAGGAAGCCCTGTCTCCTTGTCAGATCCACAAAGGGTTTGGACCAGAAGGCTTTAGCCTTGAGACCTTAGCTTTTGATCATTCCAACTGAACTCTCTCCAAAACTTCTTTGTACATGCAGTTATCATTTATGCAGACATGATTACTGCTGTGCATTTTCACAGATGCATTGCAGGCTAGACTCCTTCCCTTTCTCATGGGGCACATTTGAGTTGAGGAAAGAGTCTGATGTGTGTATATCTATACCAATTCATGGTGTTTTCCTATTGAATATACTTCCTGGGAGCTTATCAGCCTCCCCTTTCTCTCCCAGTATCCCCTCCCCTGAAATTCAAGCCCTGGGTCCTGAGCCTGGTCCTTGCCTCTCACCCCTTGGCTGTGAGAACAGTAGAGGAGCCTGGCAGAGGTGTACAGGTATCACAGGGTCCTTAATGTCATCTGCAAGGGACTTTCCTGATTTCTTCTTTAACTGACAGGCTTCCAAACACTTTTCCAATGTGGGCCCTCAGTGCTGATCAAGCCTTGCTTGGACACACAGGCAAGCAAGCCCCTTGAAAGTAGTGAGGTTCTTGAAGTGAGAGCCCTGCCCAGTGTCTTCCATTCCCATGCCTGCCTGCTCCTGGCTGAGCAAGTTTCCTACAAACACAGCCTCAAATATTGCCAAAACCAGCACAAACCCATCCATCCAGCCCACTGGCTCTCCAGCAGGGTCCCTGGGCCAGCAACTGCGACAGCATTTGGAGACCCATTACAAATGCATATTCTCAGGCCAGGTATGATGGTGAAGACCTATAATCCCATCAATTGGGAGACAGAAGCAGGAGCATCACTGCAATTTCAAAGCCAGCCAGGGCTACATAGCAAGATCCCGTCTCAGCATCTCATAGGGATGCAGATTCTCAGGCCCCATCCCAGTCCTGCTTATCAGGTACTGAGAGTGGGCCCACTTTAGAAGCATAAACTGCATCCTCAACAGGCTTGATAGACAACACTCCAAAGCCCAGAGAGCTGTGTCTTTCCCAAGATTGTCACGTGGCATCATGGGTAGGTATGATGCCAGGCCCTGTTGCCTGCTGTGAACATCTGGGTGAGACTCTGGGTCACTGTACCCTTCCGCCTCTGAGTTGGCATAAATTCTCCTCAGTAGCTGAATTTGGAGTTCTTTTGCCTCAGAGAAGCTGACTGGTGGCCCATGAGGGGTACCCGTGGGCCTGGCCACATAAGGAGGGAGGGACTAGTTGGGGGGATGAAACCTCAGGGTGTCTAGTCATCACTCCTGTGATAAATCTGGGTGGCTTCTGAGAAGAGGTAGATTTAGGAGAAGATAAGGTCTGTGGATTACTGGCGTGTTGGAGCACAGCCAGGGAGCGCAGAGGGCCAGCTTGAGGGATTCAGCAGGAGCTTGATGGATGGGTGAGGGGTGCATGGGGTGCAGCAATGGGGGTGCAGCCCCACTACCAGGTCCTCAGAAGCTCAGGGACTTCTCCCATAGAATCAGGAAGTGGTTAGCATCCCTGGCTAATTAGCCAGTGTCTGCTAGGGATGAGGGAGGAGAGGGTGCACAGAGCCAGGCGGCTTTGAAAAGCAGGGCTGCTCCCTGACAAAGCCAGCCTGCAAGGTTTCAAAGGCAACTTCTGAGCGGCCTGCACGTTTCATGTTCATTACATCCCTCACTTCCCAGGCTCCAAAGACAAACAGTGGATTTAAGGGTTTTCTTCTCTTTAGAGACATTTCGTTCTGAGCTGAGCTCTGGGTTGAGAAGGAGGCACAGCAGTTGAGAGACTGGCTCCTCCAAATCCCCAGCCTAAGCAGAACTCAGCCCCAGCCTCTGCACACTGTGGCTCCTGAGGGGCAGTGCGGGAGCTCTGCCCCGCCCCGTGCCACTGGCCAGTTGGGGCTGGGTGATATGGTATCGCTAGACTGTGAGGCCAGGGTCTGGAATTTTCGTTCATCTATACCTCCCAGAACCTTGGCACTCAATAAATGACCTAGTGAGAGAGAGGATGAAAGGATGGATGAATGGGATGATCATTTGCTTGTTGCTTCAAGATCTGATCTGTTTTGTGTCCCAGGGAACTACATTTCCCAGGCTCCTTTACTTTCTGGCTTTTGGATAGATCCAGCCAATCAGAGGCACTGGAAGAAGGTGGACAGAGGAAGAAGCCAAGATCTCTCTCTGTCTCTGTCTCTGTCTCTGTCTCTGTCTTTCTCTCTCTGTCTCTCTGTCTCTCTCTCTCTCTGCCATGTCTCCGTAGCATCTGTCTCCCCCTCTTTGGCGCCTCTGAACAGCCCCTCCCTGCATGGCCCAGTGCCCTCTGGATGGCTGCCATGACTCCAGTTCCTGCCTGGTGGCCTCAGCATTCATCTCTTAGAATATTGCCTCCTCCTTCAGCGCCGGGAAGGGGCAGCTTCTTGCTGTTGCCTGCGCTGGACTCCTTACCTCTTCTGTCATCTCTACAACCAAGCCCCTCAATTAAATCTCTCTGCTTGAAAGACCTTGAGTGGTTTCTGTTTACTCAGTAGGCTGGGTAGGGTGAGTGAATGTACTGTGTCCCCTGCATGAGCCTTCAGCTTGAGGGGGCTTGATTTGCTGGGGGCCTGGAATCCTACTGATGTACAGCCTCATCTGGGTGAGAGCCCCTGCTTTCCTGCTACAGCCCCAGACCTCTGACTTGGGATGGTGTTCTAGCTCTCAGAGTGGTTCACTCCCATGAGCCTGGCTCTGTAGCATGCTGCAGAACCATTAGCCCAGCCCACCCCACTCCGTTCCACTGTTGGTGGGATGTAAAATGGTGCAGTTGTTGTGAAGGGTATGGTGGTTCCTCAGAAATTAAACAGGATTATCATGGGGTCCAGCAATTCCACTTCTGGGTGTATGTTTTTAATAAATTGAAGGTTTGGTAAGATGCTCAATGGCTAGTGTTTGCTGTATAAACCAGAGGACCTGAGTTTAATCCCCAGTACCCATGTAAAAATGCTGGGTGTGGTGGCATGTGCCTGCAATCCTAGTGCTGGGAGGCAGATGGGCAGATCCCTAGGACTCAGCAGCTGAACCAGTGAGTGCTAGGTCCAGTGAGAGACCTTGTCTCAAAAGATAATGTGGAGTGACTGAGGGAGACACCTGACACTGACCGCTGGCCTCCACATACATGTGCAAAGCAACCTACACACCTGTGCCCACACACATATGAACATGCACATGCACACATGCACACATGCATGCATGCGAAAAAATGGAAACAGTCTTGAAAAAATGCTCCTATCCTCATGCTTTTAGAAGGTATGGTAGCGAAAAGATAAAATGGAGCCATGTCCATCAGCAGAATAGACAAGCAAAAGAACATTATTTATCCCTATAAAAGGAAGGGAAGTCGTTCTGTTTCTATTGTGTGTGTGTGTGTGTGTGTGTGTGTGTGTGTGTGTGTGTGTGTGTGTGTGTTTGCTTTTTTGAGACAGGGTTTTACTCTGTTGTCTAGGCTGGCCTCAAAGTTAATGGCAATCCTCCGGCCTCAGCCTCCCAAGTATTGGGATCATGACAAGTGTGGGGATTATGACAAATGCTACAACATGGATGAAACTTGGGATATTACCCTGACACAAAATGACAAATTCCACTTTTATGAAGTACTCAGCAGTAAAAAACACAGAGCCAGGAAGCAGAGTGATGGTTGCCAGGGGCTGGGGGAGCAGGGGATTTTTGAGTACAGAATTTCAGTTTTGCAAAGATGAAGAGAATTATGCTGGGCTGGTTGGTGATGATGATTGTACAACATTTTGTGTTGACCACTGCGGAACTCTGTGCTCCATAATGGTTAAGGTGGGAAGCTGTCCATTCTGTGTATTTTTGTGGCATAGTAAATATAGTAATTTTTTTTAAAAAAATTAAAAGCCCCAACAGTGTAAGACACCGCACAAAAGCACAGCAAGGTGCGGAGAGGAGAACACCGTCTGCTGCCTGCCAGACCCAGCTCAGGCCTTTTAGTGTTCCCTCTGCGAGCGTCACAATGACACTGTTGGGGAGATCATCTTACCCTCATTTTACAGAGTAGACCAAGGCTCTGAGAGCTTAAGTGACCTCTTTTCTTGGTCACGGCCAAATGGTTGTTTGGTTCTGTCTGTTTGTTCCCTTCCCACTTCAGCCTCTTTCTGTGGACCCTCCTGTCCTCACTGGCCCTGTTTGCTTACAGTGTTCCACTCTGTCCTCTGTCCCCTAAGCCGTATGTCTCCTCTGATCTTCCCTTCTCCCACTCCTGCAGGGCCATTTTCTAAGCTACAGCTTGAACCATGAATCCCTTTGCTTCAAGCCCTTCAGTAACACCCAATGCTTAGGGAATAGGGTTTGATCTGTGATGGTTCCTTGGGGTGTGGTCTCAGTGCCCACACCCCATCTCTAGTGGAAGCTCTTTGCTCCCCTCTTCTACCTGTAATTCAGCTTCATGAAGCCACACAGAGTGCCTCCTTGACTTTGCGAGGGCGGCCTTCTTAGCTCAGGTATCCCCTTCCCTCTGCCCTCTGTGGCCCTTGGATGCTCTGGAGATATGGCCACAGTATGCCTCTCTACAGGATATCTTACGTAACTCCCCTCTTGGGACTGGATCCCCCTTTCCTTCTCCTGCACATGGTCTACACCTCCTTGTTCTCATCACATCCATCATCCATATTATGACCGGCCATGTATACCTCAGTTTCTCTTCCTAAACTGCAGTCTCCTTCCTTCCTTCCTTCCTTCCTTCCTTCCTTCCTTCCTTCCTTCCTTCCTTCCTTCCTTCCTTCCTTCCTTCCTTCCTTTCCTCCTGTCCTACCTACCTCCCTTCCTCTCTCCCTCTCTCCATCCCTCCCTCCTTGTGAAGTACTACTTGACAATAATATTATATCAGACACCATATCAGCCTATGGGATGCTTGGCTGACACCATGGGGTACATAGTCTTGGGTGGACTGATGAGTTACACCAATCACAGCAACAAGTACATAGTTACAGACTGAAGGAAGCTGAGGGTGTAGACTCCTTGGCCTCTGTTACTGGGAGCTCTGTTGCACACTCCACTTGTCCTGGGTGCCCATTGCCCCCAACAGCTCCATGTATTCACCCCCTGCTCCTCCTCCCGACAGTTCTCTGTGGAGACACTCATGTCTCCAGGGCCCATCATAAAATGGGGTAGGATAAATACAAGTTGCCATACAGTGATGTGGCATCCCTGGGTGTGAGTGAGGATAGGACTGGTTACCTGGAGGAGCCCAGGCTGCTGGGCAGCAGAGCCAAGGCTCTGGACAGATTGCTCTTGCCCTCTCTGAATGCTCCTGTCCCATGGCATGCAAAGCAGAAAAAAGGAAGTCCTTTAACTTTGTTCCTTACCAGCTGTGTGACATTAGGTAAGTCACATAGACTCTCTGAGCTTCAATTCCCTCATTTGCTAAAGGGAGTCAGTAGCCTCTACGCCATACATTTAATATGAAGAGATTTAAGTGAATGCACAGACCATATGTGAGCAGGGCCAGGCCTAGAGTGCCAGCTCAGTGAATCTAACCTAGGAGTCTGATTTCCTAGTGAGAGTCCATGGCCTGTTCGTGCTCCTCACCAGATCTCACACCAGCCCAGCTCCCTCCGGCCCAGCACGAGACTGAAGTCCCATCTCTGCCTCTCACTAAGAAGCTGTGGAGAACTGGGGCTTAATTAAGCATGCTTGGCTGGGATGTGATCATTGGCTGCTGGGTGAGTCAGCAGAGCTGGCGGCTGGGTGGGGATGGGGGATGGGATGCCAACTGTCCTGGGCTCAACAAGCCCACTTTGTTCACATTGGAGAGGGAGAGTGCATAGTCCTTAGTCTTCCTTCACTCTGGCTCCTCCGTTGGCTGTCACCAGACACCCCACCCCTAAAGCTGTGAGCTGGGCCACACCGCTGCTGCCCATACTCCCATGGCACTTTCCACATTGCCAGGCATTGTAGGAACAGGATCACAGGTCATTGCCCTCATGGAGCATACAGATGGTGGGGGGGGAGATATGGATAAGTACACAGAGACTAAAACGCCTTCTTACAGCTCAGATCATAGGGGTTACACAGGAGACTCCAGGAAAACTCCCCTTCTTGCCTCTGGGTGTCCCGGTCCCCATCACCTCCCAGCATACACTGAGCTGACAATGTCCTTTAACCTGTCTGTCTACCCCATGCTGTAAGTTCCCCAAAGGCATGGACTAAGTGATAGGCACCTCTGGACCTTGGAGCTGCATAATCCTGGATGGTTGGCTGTGTGAACCCCAGCTCAGGAAGCAACTGGCCACCTGGTCCTCCAGAACAGGGGTTGATGAGTTATCAATCTACCTGCAGCCATATTATCTGGCCCTTAAGCTGAGAATGCTTTCTATCCCTAAAACACATTCTTAAGTGACCCATAATAATGGTGTAGACTTGTGGGATACAATATGATATTTTGTTATATGTATTCATTTTGAGTTTATGTTTTTAAAGACTTGGGAAGTTAAGCAAATAATAATAATAATAATAATAATAATAATAATAATATAATGTGGCTAGGAAGATGGGTCAGCAGTTAAAGATGATTGTTTGCAAAGCCATTGATTGGCCCAGGCTCAATTCCCTAGCACCCACGTAAAGCCAGACACACAAAGTGGCACATGCATATGGAGTTCATTTGCAGTGGCAGGAGATGTTGGTATATCCATACTCTCTCTTTCTACTCACAAATAGAGAAATAAAAAATATTTGTAAGAAGTTTTTTTTCCCAAAAGAAAGACATAACATACTATTGAGACAGCCGTGGCTTACAAAGTCCAACCCCTTTGTCCTTGGGCCTCTTGAAGAAAAAAAATTGCCCCCTCTGTTCTGAAGTCTGTTTGTACGATCATTTCCTTATCTGGGAAACAAAGCCTGAGTGGTCCTGAAATGGTGCCAGGCAGTGTGTTCTGTGGTTCTTTGTCTTCCCGGGGCCTCATTGCATTCTTCCTCTGGCATCAGCGACCCTTCAACACAACACACAGCGTGTGCTCAGGAGATGCTGGCTGGTAACAAGGGGGGGGTATGGTTGCCCCTAATCCCCAGGGCTGGAGGCAAGTAGCATACAGCTGAGGCTCATCCCTGGAGGCTCCCTTGGTGCTGGATGGTCACTTGAGTGTTTCCTGGGTCTGTGAGGCACCTGGGGGACTTGGTGGCTTCACTGCCACACAGCTATGTGAACTTATGAAGGTGACCAGACTCGGTGAGCCTGTTCCCTCACCTAACACATGGGGATATAATTTGATGCCTGCTTCTTAGGGTTGCAGGGAGAATGAGAGGTGCTTTGTAAATTCTACAGTACTGTTTGGCTTTAGAATACTTTTGGTGCTATTATTGTGGGCTATACTATGGGTGCTCTATTTTGCTACTTCTCCTCACACAAGTTACCACATAAGATGGTTCTCTTAAGAGGCATTCTTGAAGGTCAAGGTAGAGTGTTAAGAAAGTCACAGTGTGAGGAGGCTTAGGGTGTGTTTGTGGCCCTTGGGTACCTCCTGCCTTTCCCCCACCTTCTCCTTCAGGTAGGAGGGCTGAGAAACGCAAGGAAGGGACAGTGTATTAAGGCTTTGGGGAGGGTACCCCTCCACAGTCTTAAAATCCAGACATTCTCTGGGGCAGGAATAAAGCCAGATTCACACGGTAAGGCATTCACCATACCTGGTCACTGGGAGGGAAGGTTTGGCTTTCCTGCCTAGCCTGGTTGCTCCCCCACTTCCACCCTTCCAGGTGGCTGGTACTATTGCAAGATCTAGCTTCCTCTCTCCGGAACTTAACTGGCCTTTGTATAGCATGTTCTTTTCAATGAGCTCTCTGTTTTCTGTAAGAACTCAACTCTGGGCAGCAGAATATTATTCCCCCACCTCTGTTCTGATGGACGAAGATAGGAATGTTCAGGGAGGTTAAGGGTCTGCCTGGCTGGGACAAGATCTTCATGTGCTTGCTCTCTCCCCTCATCCCTTTTATGATTCTTTGAGACAGGGTCTCACACTGTAGACTAGACTGGCCTCAGCCATGACAATCCTCCTGCCTCAGCATCCCCAAAGTCCTGAGACAACAGGTATGAACTACCACGTCCAGGTAAGGTCTGGTTTAGTTAGTTATTGATTTTGTATGTCTTTCTTCACCTGCCTCGATTTCCCTGTGAATGCTGTTTTCTTGCCCCTCGCTCGGGCTGTTCTTCTGGCTCAGGTCTGGAGAGCCCCTTCTTCTGCCCACCTGCTACTGTTGTGCTGGTTCCTGCTCAGTGACTCTACAGTGACAGGGGTGGGGCTTCCAGCACCTCTCTTGCCTGTCCCTGACCTCTAGGGTCCTAGGATAGAGATGGCTGTGAAGGCATATGCCAGAGGCACCAGGGAGATGTCAGACTTGGTTATCATGAGGTGGGATATTGTGCTGCCAGGGGGCTTGGGTGTCACAGTGCATTAAGTGGCACTCAGAGCCCACTCCTTCCAGCCAAGAGACTCAGCTGCCCAGCCTTCCCCCTGCACTGCTCCAGCCATGTTCAGTGGCATTCCTGACCCCAGGGAGACAGTCAGAGCCTCTTCGTGAAGGCCAAGTGCTCAGCTGGGGGCAAGAATGTCTTAGTCCCTCAGTAGTCCCATCTGGCCTCCCAAGGGCCAAGCTTTCATTTTGTGGCTGTTGGAGAGCTCAGGATTTAGGGACCTCCTCCTCCCTCCTCCCTGGGGTCTCAGCTCACAGATGCTGCCCAACAGAAGCAGAGGTGTGTGACTAGATGGTACTGGGAAGAGCTTCTGGTCTTGGCACCTGAAAGAGAAGACTATCTTTGACATTGACCACATGCCCCTGCTCACCTCCGTGGTCCATCAGCCACACTCACCACACTTCTCTGTTTCCTCTGTGTGCAGTGTTGGGTGGGAAGGGGGTGTGAAGCAACGGCAGTGCAGAAGTCCTAGCCACACTCAAGGAAGACATTCGTCTTGATGGAGGGGCTCATGGTTTTGGGGGGACTGGCATAAGGAGTGGGGACAGAGGGCCTGAGGTAGGCACAGGCTGGGCTCCAAGTACAGGGGCTGGCTGTGCCTTGCCCTCCTCAAGAAGCCATCTCAAATTCTACCTCTGGGTCTGGCTAGGGCCTGTCTTCCATTGTTATCACCAAGATGCCAGCCTTCCTGGAGCCCATTTGGCCTCCATGTGTCATCCAGGGTGCTGACATTGTAAAATGTTGTCCAGGTCACTCCATGGTCCAGATTCTTCTCTAGCTCCCCGTTGCTGACAGGGTGCCTGAACTCGTGAGCACAGCACCTGTGGTCTATGATGGGTCAAGTTCATTCTCTGCTCTAGCTGCTGCTTCTCACCCTGCCCCTAAAGACGCTGTGCTTGAGGCATGGCCCCTACAGCCACAGACATACAGTGCTGGCCTATGCTGAGCCCACTTCTGGGATGATGGCGACCCCTTTGCCACCTGCAAAGGTCCTGCCATGCTTCATGTCTTAAGATCTATTTCTGCCAGAAAGCCTGTGCTGGTCTCTGTACCCACTAAGCTTGCTGCACAATTGGCCCCAATTGTGTCTCCATTTTAACGATTATCCACAGTTGTTCTGGTTGCTAGATGTTTTCTCCAGATTTCTGACAAGGAGTCACTGAGTGTTGAGACAATGTCTTAATCACCTTGTACCCTCAGCAACAGCTCCATGCCAGACCTGCATTGCTGATATCAAGTAAATGTTTGGAAAATGCTTAAATTAAGGACATTGGATAGGTGCTGCAGGGATTCTTCCTGTCCCCTGTTCTTGCCCCGTGTGACATTTCCCTGCGGGGTGGATGATTCAAGGTTCAGAGCATGCAATTCAGGACATCTATATAGGGGCTTGGAAACCAGATACTTGGCTCTTGGTGAGGGACAGGAAAGTGGGGTCTTCAGAGAGCTGCTGCTCCCGCCTTCAGCCCCGTGCTCCATCCCATCCCCAGGTGGCTGGCATTCAGAGTGGAAATCAGCCTCACTGCCCAGCTCACAAGCTCCAGTCTGAGGAGCTGCAATGCAGTGACATCATCACCCTCGGCCAGCCCCAAACTAGGTCAGGGCCTGCTGGCTGGGGCGGACAGCACTGACTGCCCTGCATGCTGGCCATGTGGTCACAGCTCCTGCAGAGCCAGGGGGCTGCTGTAGTAGGGTGGAGTAGTGGGGGGAATGGTGGGGGAAGGGTGGTGGAGAGGGCCAGATGCCGAGGCCAGCATGTGCCAAGATGCTTCCTTGTCCCATGTTCATGAACTCATCAGCAGGTAACGCAGTTTGCTTTGGGCCAGGAACTGTGCCAAGTGCTGGAGTAGGAAGACGAGGTATTTGTTCAGAGAGGGAGGAAGACGTATAACTGGCCAGTGTAGAACAAGCCAGAGTGATTCCAGGGAATGATGGGCTACTCTGAGCTGCCCAGGGGAGGAAACAATGAAGTGTGTATGGAGGCCAGAGTCCCACCACATTCTGCCCGCCACTCCTCTGCTACTGCCCTGTCCTAACCCTTTCACTGGAACTTTCCCCAGGATGCTAAGTCAAACCCAGAGCTCCCTGCTAGCTAAGCAAGTACTCTATCACTGAAGTATTCCCAGTTTCCCCTTTCCTTTGAGTCAGGCCCTCACTATGCAGCCCAGGCTGGCCTTAGAATGGTGATCCTCCTGCCTCAGCCTCTCAAGTGCTGCGATTACAGATGTGTTCTACCACCCCTGGCTACAGTAGCCTTTTAATGGGGTCCCTCCTTCCACTCTTATTAAATGGCAAACTATTCTCCACATGACAGAGAAATTTATGGGACAGGCAAATTAATCAATTTTCAAATTGTTTAATTTCTAACATTCAATACAAGCCCTGGGTACAGAATAGAATGATTAAACACAGCAAATAAACAGGAAACATGGTGTCACTGTTGTATAGAATCTGCCCAGTGACTTCCCATCTATTTGATAAAACCCAGAGTCCTGTCTGTCCTACTGACCCCCTCTGACCTGGTCCTCCCTGGAAATGAAGCAGTGTGCTCCTCAAACAGGACAGTCTCCTTGTGTCGGAGGGCCTGGAGCATGCATTTCCTTCTGCCTGGAATGCTGCTCCTCAGACTTCCTTCTGCTCTTTCCTGTCAGTCAAACCAGCTTTGTTTTGCAGTTTTAGTTACTTTTCTGGTTGCTATGACAACATATCAGACAGAAGCAGCATAAAGGAGGAGAGGTTTATTTGGGCTCACAGTTCAGAGGAGTCAGTCCATCACAATGCAGTGGAAGTGTGTGATGGAGGTTCCTCAGAGCTGGAGCTGGAAGCGGAAATCTGGAGCAGAGCCCAGAGTCCCTAGTCCTCTCCTTTGCCAGCTAGTCCAGCCTCCCACGGGCTCCACAGCCTGCAAAACAGTGCCAAGAACTAGAAACTGAGCATTCTAAGCATGAGCAGCCAGGGACATTTCAGATTCATGATGGTAACAGAGAGCCTGATTGCTAAGTTAGCCATGAGACACTATTCTATCAGTCTTAAACAAAAATAACTTTATTGACGTATGACAGACATTAGAAACCATACATGCTTAACATGTTCAACTGAATACATTAAAATATATTTATTTATTTATTTGCAAGTAGAATGATATAGATGAGAGAGAGGGAGGGAGGGAGAGAGAGAAAGAGAGAGAGAGAGAGAGAGAGAGAGAGAGAGAGAGAGAGAGAGAGAGAGAGAGAAGGGAGAGAGAATGGGTGCACCAGGGCCTTAGCCATTGCAAACAAACTCCAGATGCATGTGCCACTATGCATCCGGCTCTACATGGGTTCTGGGGAATCAAACTCTTGTTGTTAGGCTTTGCAGGCAAGCACCCCAAACACTGAGATATCTCTCCAGCCCTGCTGAATACATTTGACATATGCATAAGTCTGAGAAACCACATCAACTCAGTAAATGAGGGTCTGGGGATGAACCCAGTACTTTCCCAGTGAGGTTGAGGTCTTGGGTTTTATCCCTTGAACTACCAACAAACAAACGAAAGTTTTTCCTATGCATCTTTGTCATCCTTCCCTCCTGTTCCTTCTCCCCATCCATCCCTGCAATCACTGATCTGCTTTCTGTCACTAAGGATGAGTTTACATTTTACAAAATTCTGTAGAAATGGAATCATACAAAGTACCCTTTCTTTTGGGGGTGGGGAGAATTTTTTTCCCTCAGAACAGTTAGAGGTTTATGTATGTGGATCAACCATTTATTCGTTTACATTGTTGAGTAGCATTCCACTGAATAGACATACCACCATTTTTATTCCTTTCACCTGTTGGTTGTCATTTAGGATCTTTTCAGGTGTTGGCTATTATAAATAAAGCTACATGAGTATTTGTGTTGGAGTCATTTCTGTGGATAAATAATCACATGGGCTGGGCATGGTGACTCACGCCTTTAATCCCAGCACTCTGGAGGCAGATGTAGGAGGATCACCATGAGTTCAAGGCCACCCTGAGACTACAGAGTGAATTCCAGGTCAGCCTGGGCTAGAGTGAGACCCTACCTTGAAAAACAACAACAACAACAAAAATCACATGGGAGGGCTGGATATTGCTGAATATTGAAGAAACTGGCCCAGAAATTTCCAAAGTGGTTCTGTATTATTTTATGTTCCCTGAGGCACCTTTCCCATGTGTGTGTGTAAGTATGTATGTATATATGTATATATATGTGTATGTATGCATGTGTATATATATCTATGTCTGTGTGTATATATGTATGTATGTATATATGTATGTATGTGTGTATGTGTATGTATGTATATGTGTATATCTATGCATGTGTGTATATATGTATGTCAGTGTGTGTGCATATATGTATGTATGTGTGTATATGTATGTATGGGAATTTCAATCCTTCTACCCAAATTGGTATTATCTTTTCAGTTTTAGTGACTTTTCATTTTGAGTATATGGTATATTGAATGGATAGAAATTGCCTTTTTTTTCCTTTGCACCTATGTAAAATAGCAGTTAACCAGACATGTGGGGTTATTTCTGGTCTGTTTATTCTATTCAATTGGACAATTTGTGCTGATTCCAGTACCACAATGCCATAGTTATTGTGGCTTCAAAATAAGACTTGGAGTCAAATAATGTGAGTCTTCCAATTTTATTCATTTCAACCTTTTTGGTCTTTCTAGGTCTTTTGTAGTTTGATATGAAGCAGAATTAACATACCAATTTAAATTTTAAAAACTGTAGGATTATGATTGGAATTGCATTGACTTGCTAGCTCAACTTGGGTAGAATTTTTTCTAATGTTTTCTTATTTGCATAGGATTTCTTTTTTTTAATTTATTTATTCATTTTCAAGGGGAGAGAGAGAGAGAGAGAGAGAGAGAGAGAGAGAGAGAGAGAGAGAGAGAGAGAGAGAGAGAGAGAGAGAGAGAGAGAGCGCGAGCCAGGGCCACCACCTTATGGGTCTGGCTTATGTGGGTCCTGGGGAATTGAACCAGGGGCCTTAGGCACTGGAGGCAAGTGCCTTCACCGCTGAGCCATCTCTCCAGCCCTGCATAGGATTTCTTTAATAGTTTTGAGGGATATTTTATAGTTTTTAGTGTACCTGCCTAACATGTTTTTGGTCAGAACTATCCCTAAGTATCATATTTTATACCATTTTAAAATTTATCATTTTAAGTTTTATTTTCCAGTTGGTTGGTGATGAAGCACATTTGATTTTTATGTAGTGAGTTTGTATCCTGCAACCATACCAGACATGCTTATTAGTACTTTGTAGATTTTGTTGGATTTTCAATTCCTTTTTCTTGCCTTACTGCATTGGTTGGAACCTCTAGTACCATTTGAATAGAGGTGATGAGAGCAGCTGTCCTTGCATTGTTTCTGATCTTAGGGGTAAAGTGAGCAGAATTTCACCATTATGATAGTGACTGCATTTTTAAAATGGATGCCTTTTATATATTTGAAGAGATTCCTTTTTAACAAACAATGTGAAGAGACATTTTTCTAATCAGAAAGACATGGATGTTGAATTTTGTCAAATGTCTTTTTTCTGTGTCTTATGATAATGTGTTTTCTTTTGTTGGGAAAGTTTCTTTTTATGGGAAGTTATGATTATGGATTTTTGAGTGCTAACCCAACCCAGTAACCCTAGGATGTCCCATTCGGTTGTATGTATGGAATATAGTATTCTTTAAAATGTATTGTTGAGTTGTATTTCATAAAATTTCGCCTAGAATTTTTTTTTTCTCCTGTGATCATGAGAGATGTTATTTCTTAGGGTTGCTTTTGTGTGATGTTTTTGGTTTTGCTGTCAGAATGATGCTGGGCTCACAAGTTGATTTAGTCTATATTCTTTTTGTGCATGCTGCTGTCCCAGCTTTTACGTGGATATTCTGGATCCAATTCAGGTCCTTATGCATGCATGGCAAACACTTTACCAACTGAGCTAACTCCCCAGGCCTGGTTTTTGCTTTTTCAGACAGCTTCTGATTGTGCAAAGTTGACCTTGGACTCATGGTCCTCTGGCCTCAGCCTCTTGAGTGCTGGGATTACATCACTTGAGAAGCTGGGTGTGCACTCTGCACCACGCTTCTTCGTGAGATATAAAGTAGTTCTTCCTCCTCAATTTCCTGGAAGAGCTTATATAGATTTGGTGTCATTTTTTTTTCAAATGCTTGTTAGAATTCACCAGTGAAGTCATTTGAGTCTGGAATTTTCTTCATGGGAAGATGTTAAGCTATAATTTTCACTTCTTTAATAGAAACAAGTTAATTCAGGTGGTCTGTTTCTTCCTGACTGAACATAGGTAGTTTACCAATACTCTGTTTATAATTATTTACATAGCTGTTTATACTGTATAATTGTTGTAGTTACCTTCACATTGCTGGGAAAAAAAACACTCGGTATTTATTCTGGCTTACAGTCTCAAGGAGAAGCTTCATGATGGCAGAGGACAGCCCGGCAGGAGCAGAGGCTTCACTTCTGTCACAGTGGGTGGAAACAGTGGCAGGAGAGTGAGCCCAGCTCTGGCAAGAGGGATCTGGCTGCAACACTCCAAAGCCCACCACCAACACACCTTCTCCAGCCAGGCTCCTGCTCCCAAAGTGCAGCCTGCTGGGACCAACCATTCAAAATACATGAGTTTATGGGAGAGACATTTAATTCCAACCATAATCAAACAATGATAAATTCCTATTTCTTCAATTTTTTTATTCTGG